>JAHHFK020001657.1:0-204658 GCA_024533555.2 Aedes koreicus | reverse complement strand
GAGTATAATCGCTTGAAAAACTGGTGGACTTTGTCTCTATTTTTAATGCAAGCCGACAAAGTTCGCCGCATTTGAAAGTTGTAAGTTGTCTACGGTCACTATGCTTGTGAAGGACCAACGCACCTTTGGTGTCTTTGTGCGAAAGGTGCTGCTTACGATCTACGGTGGAAAGCAAACATAATGTTACTGCACACATTTCCAACAATCAGCACTAAACTGTTTTTTTTTCATGTGTTATATTCACCTGCTGAAACATCCGCTGATCCATCATATTCAGTATCATCTACATAATCAGAATGTTAATGGATTAGTTTTTACATACCAAACACCAGACACTAGTAGGCCATGACTCATGTTTTATCGTTGGGCTGAGACAAACTTGTTTCGTCTCCTTTTGTGTCGTGATCCGCATCGAGGCCTCCCCAAACTGCAGCGTTTTTTTGCCGCTGCCGCAGCGAAATCGCGGCGAAAAAATCGCGGTGAAAAAATCGCCGCGATGAGATTACATGGTGGCTTATGAGAGCGCACAAACAGACACGATGCGTTTATTAATCGGCAATTTTTACGCCGCGATTTCCCTGCGGCGGCGGCAAAATCAAACGCTGCAGTTTGGGGAGGCCTTCGTTCGGCGAAACGCATTTGCCAGTGAAGTAAATGACTTTTGTATGTTGTTGTGCAAACGCAAGCATGTGATTTACAGGGGGTCTGCGTCGCTGTCAACCACATATAGATGCATCATAGTTTACATGATTTTGACAATTTTGGAAATCTGACAACTGAAATCGACAAGGATTTTTCATTAGGGCCTAACTGACAAACATAAACAATTTCTTCTTCCTTGAATTTTTCGACCATGGAAACTTGCCTGATTAATCTACCACAGCAATTTCGAAGAACAAGAGTCCTTCTATTCGATGAGTTGGAAGCTTACATGGGTAGATTTTGTATTACGAGAAATTTACGGAAGAAGCCATTGTTTGCGTTTGTCAGTTAGGTCCTAATGAAAAGTCTTTGTTGGAATATGACCCATCAAAACAAATCGATCAATGCCAAGGCATGACAGGCATTACAGAACAAATGAACTAACTCTTTCACACTCGCTTCGTATCCTTCAACGACGTGACGATGCGCACATATGAAAATGATGAATGTTAGAAAGAACAAGTTGATGCATTTATCGTAACCAAATATTCATCTCATTGGTACTGAAATCGATGTGAGCTACAGCGAAATCCTTAATGATTGCCCCACTGGTGATTTATTCATTGACACCCAAGATCGGAAAGCCCTGTTTGACAAACATAGGATAAAACGTGGAGGAGACACATACCTACACAGAAAATGAAAAGAGTGAAAATTTGTGTTTAAATTACTTAAATTTAAGCAATCGCGTTATAGTATCTAATTAGGTAGAAATCAATGTGCTTTGTTTGTTCATTTTGACTCAACGGTTGAGTAATGTATACATTACCTACAGGTTGGTAAAAAAAACTTAGAAATTGTATGGACCTCCTCATACAACTTAATTCGGTAAGATATGTACTCTCAGTAAATTTACTCAACGCTGTATAATTCACCATAAAGCTAGTGTTGAGTAAAAATAACTCCGCGGTGGGTGAAAAAAAAATGTTCAAAAGCACTTGCTTCCATGACAATGCCATTTGTATGGCTATATTTAGTACCTGCTTCCAGTAAAGCCTCCTTCTTCTCGGATATTATCGACAACAGGATCTATCGCGGCGCAAACATCGATTCGGACCACTATCTGGTTATGGTTAATGTGTGAAAAAGATTTTCCGTTGGAAACAACATTCGTTCCCAACGCCTGCCATGACACAATCTGGAACGTCTGAAGCTACCTGAAGCCACAACTGATTACGCGCAAAGCCTAGAAGCAGCGGATGAGGGAGAGCTAATCGAAGTATCTTTTGAGTAGTGTCAATCATTAAAAACGTAGAAGAAGGCACCATTGGCACCAGTGGATAGAAATACTTGGATCAACAAGGTTCAAGGAGTAGTTTCAGACGGTTTTAGATGAGAAGAATGCAGCGCGGGCGATGAAACTGTAGCAAAAACATTGTGAACCTGTTATAATGTGGAGCTTATTTTAACTGAACCGAAGACTGTACCCTTATATTCTTGAATAATTTATAGACATCTTTGTCACGGAAAGGCTAAAGTTCAACAAAAAAGTGCTAAACCCATGTGAAAGGTTTGTGCCGTGAGCCGAAATGTGAAGCACTCAATAAAAGCTGTTTCGCACCCACACTAAGGAGGGTGTGCAAACTCTTATGATAAATGAAGTTAAGGATGCCATAAAACAGCTTAAGATTCATTGTCGAATAAACGTTCTAGGCTGTTAATGAGTAAATTGAGTTCTGCAATTCAACTGCCGAGTGAATTGTCCATATTTTAATTTTGAATTTATTGAATATTGTTACATTGAATTAAATGAACCTAGCTTCGTGAACGAAGAATATGTGGTGGGAAATTGTCTGGGGAATCGAATGGAAATGGTTTCAATCACCGTGTGTGGAGGAGGTTAGGTTACTGTAGCCCATTTTAGTCTTGATTTTTTTATAGTTATATTCGCACGGGGAGGCTGAGGGTCAACGAGGTAATCGAATCTGAGGTGATATTTCGTGGCAAATTCAAGAGCAGTTGTTTCGACTACCGCGCGGCTCTGTGAACGAAGATATGGTTGGTTTTACCCCACTTTCCCTTGTATTCTTGAATAGTTTATAGATATGTTTGCTCGGAGTGGCTCGAGACTAGCCATTCTTTAGCTACTTCGATTTAAGATAACTGAAATAAGATAAATTATTCAACTATATGGGTTAAACTGGGGTGAAATCAGCCATATCTTTGTTCACAGAGCCGTGCGGTGGTTGAAACAACCTCTATTCAATTTTCCAGGAAATTTCACATAGGACTAGTCCTATTTGGTTGATCTTGAGTCACTCTGAGCAAAGATATCTATAAACTATTCAAAAATACAAGGGGAAGTGGGGTAAAACCAGACATATCTTCGTTCACAGAGCCGTGCGGTAGTTGAAACAGCTTCTATTCGATATTTCAGGAAATTTCACATGGGATTTGCATTATTTGGTTGATCTTAAGCCTCTCCGTGCAAAGATATCTATAAATTATTCAAAAATATAATGGGAAGTGGGGTAAAATAAGCCATATCTTTGTTCACAGAGCCGTGCGGTGGTTGAAAAAATCTTTATTTGATTTTCCAAGAAATTTCACATTGGACTAGTCCTATTTTGTTGATCTTGAGCGACTCCGAGCAAAGATATCTATAAACTATTCAAAAATACTTTACTTTAATACGCTTGCTTTTTTTCGATTGCTTCAGTTTACCTACGTGATAGTTTACCCCCTTTTAGCTAAAATGAGGTAAACCTAAATTTACTTTTCACGGTTGCGTCAAAAGAAACTAATTTTAGGTAGTTTTTCATTTCCGTGTATGTTGATTACGTTGGGCCGTAAACTGGAACTGATTGTAAGGATGTCGGACGACAGCCGAGTTCAAACGGTTTTCGAGAACATACTGCCTGTAGTAAGAAGAAAAGGCGCGCAAAGGGCAATGTGTATCGATCTAGTGGATTGCGACCTACGGATCTTCACAGACTACAAAGCTTGCGAAGTGCATACATGGACGGTGTAGGTATGGAGACGATTATGATTCCATTTAAAAATTTCCTTTCTTGGAATTTTAAGCTTGCGATTAGAGTGTGATTATTTCACAATCCTGGGTCATTATGTTTTGCTTTAGGATAACACAATTAGGGTACATAACGAGACCATGTAAGCTCAGGTCCGACTTCAGAAATAAAATTACGTTGAATGCGTTTTTCTACGTTTGGGTTATTAGGATTAGGATAAGGAATTTCGGATTGGTACAGCATTATGTGATCGGACAATTTTATTCTAATAGTTCTATTAGTCAATCGGAAATTTCCATCACCACCGAGACTTGAAACATTTCTCATAAAACATACAGTAATTACCAAAGAATTTGTCTTTGTTTGCTTTGCTTCCAAAATCCACCGGGTGTTTTATGCCACTAATTTCGAAATTAAGTCTTATGTCGGATTTTTTGCTTTGTTTCAGGGCTGGTACTCCTCGCACGAACTTGTCGACGAATGCTATTCGGATGTACTTCTCCACATGACGATCAATATCCTTCACTTTCTGCACTCGCACGCAAACCGTAGCCTTGTCACATATCAGAATCCGGTGCGAGCTAATCGTTTCATTTCCATATCGAATTCTATCAGAATAGACTACCAAACCAAGATTAGATGCCGTTACACATTCGTCCAGGTTGAAGAGTTTATAGTTTTGCATTAACGATTTGCGGAAAGAGTTGATTTGAACTTCTACGAATGCTAGTTTGCGGAACAGATCCTTATTTGCACAGCTAACGTCACCATTCATTTGTTCGGACATTCGAACAATTTGTGTCTGCACAAAATTCTGATACTTGTTCCACACTTCAATCATCATGAAAGTAAAATCATCCGTAGTCTGTGCAACCATGGTTCCACTGAGAGAAGTTCGCTGTTGTTGAAAATATAACACCAATTAGATCATTTGACGAAAAATACCAAACGACAAGCGAATAGTTCAAAATTATTAGCAGAAGACGCAAGTGCGCATGTTATCAGGAATACTCACTGAAGCTCGATGGATGTTCTTCATAATACCGGCGGCTTTTTTGAACTGCTTCAAATACGCATTGTAAGGTTCAAACAAATCTTCCTATAAAGTTTAAATTAAAAATTACATGTCAAATGATCCTGCCGTTTATTTACCTTGAAGTACAATATGAACAGTTCACATATTTCATCGATTCCCACGTCTTGTTGGGAAAAATCTTCATAAACGCGCTTAGTGTGGATTTCCATTAATTGATCGAAAGTAGATATGAAACGATTTATGTTCTTGGATAGTTCATCCGGTAGTTCACTGAAGTAGTATTTCCGATTAATGGCCAGAATTTGGCAGAAATGTTTCTGAGCCGAAACCAAACTCTGCACTGGTTTTTCCGAATCCCTAGAATAAAATGTTTTCTGTTTTCTTATGCGCCGTAGATGCATCATCTAAATAACCAACACCAGACAGGGATTTAGATACTTTTTTTTTTTTTAAAACAACACATGCGGCATATGGTGATGTGACGTAAGTGACAACGCAACAATGAATACTATCAGTAAGCACATATATTTTTGGTTTAACTTAAACCTAAGCGTATTAGGAATACGTAAAATACACAGTCGTATCCTTTAAGGATAGCTTTAGAGTTTTACATTCACAGCGCAACATACCATATGGTTTGTGAGCCGGACTCGAAACTATCACCTGGAAAGATTAATTTCTCTGAAAATAATTTCAAATGGTTTGGAATGGTAATGTTCAACTTACGACTACTGGTGTTGCTGATAACCGACAGGTTACTTTTCGTGCTGACTACACTCCCCCGGTTGATCGTCATCACACTTGGCACCCGCTGTTCGCACCAATCCTTATTCCTGGTTATATTGTTTATTCGTAGGCGTTCCTGCATAGCGAATCCCTTCATGATAGCCTCTAGATGACCTGCCATTTTGTGCACGACACTCATATCAGTGTTTGTAACTTCAATCTCTTGGATACCGCGTTTCTTTGCGAATACGCACAGCTTGGACTTTCCGTCGCTGTAAAGGCCCACTTCGAAATCTCCATAGTGACCTCGGTATTCAAGGTATTCTTTGATTCTCTCCGCATAGATAATGCATTTTTCGAAGAAAAATATTTTTGCCGGATACCTTCGTCTCCGGTCCCAGTCGTAGATGTCCATTTCGAACATTTTGCGAAACTTACCCTGATGGAAGAGGTTGAGCTGGAAGTAATGATGATATGTGTGTTTTGATAAGATCCTATTTGGTTACTATGAATATCTGTGTTTGCGTGTGATGTACATAAAATACGACAACATAATATGTGTTTTGTTAGCACGTTGAATAACCTGTATTTATCTGATAAAAATCAGATTTGCAGGGCAGTTTTATACCATGTTCAATTTACAGTTTTATATTTAGTTCAATTTACAAACAATGGAACAATTGTTGGAGGTTATTGGAAAAATTCTCGGCACTCTCGCTTCACTTCATGTCATATATAAGAGCTTGTACGGTCGTATTCGGTACCTTTTTCTTATTTTTTATCCACTTCCAACGCATGTCATTTGCATCTTCTACTTTCTCCTTGGCCTTCCTGAGTTCCCGCTTTATCTTATTCAAGAGGTCTTGATTGGCACCGACAAAATTCGTGCCGCTGTCGAAGAAAATCGCAATCGGACTAATCGGTGTCATATGTATTCAACATGAACTTTAGATAGTTAAAAGAGTAGCCAGAAACATACACCCCACTGTAACAGCAAACGAACCGAATTCTCCAAACATTCATAAAAATGCACGTTATGCAATCACAGCCATACATAGCCTTGCCAACCAAATAAGTCATTTACCTTCTCAGTCACTCAGAACAGCGAACCTGAACGCGCGAATCTATATATACCTGTGATTTTTGTTTACTTTATTCTCAAACATCATAAATAACAATGTTTGATTTCCATCTTCATTTAAATTTGCTTGATTTTTCGTAGGGTAGGTGAATTCTCTAACTTTTCCCTTAAA
Organism: Aedes koreicus; assembly: GCA_024533555.2. Lineage (NCBI taxonomy): Eukaryota > Metazoa > Arthropoda > Insecta > Diptera > Culicidae > Aedes > Aedes koreicus. The sequence continues at coordinate 197,972 of JAHHFK020001657.1, read as the reverse complement.
CACTACTCATAAGCTTCTGCACAGTGCTTTCTCCTACCATTTCCACTACTTTTGCCCAATCTTTCAACACTATCCGCTGGTTTCATGTGTTTTCTCAGCTTCGCCTTCGTCAAAGCTCAGAAAATTTCGATAGGGTGAATTTCTGGGCAGTATGGTGGATTCATCTCGTTTGGTACAAATTCGACATTGTCCCTTTTGTACCACTCTAGTGCATATATAAAGTAATGGCATGAAGCAGGAAGGCCAAAAGATTGTAGGCTTCACACTTAGAAATTATGAATTTTACAGGAGACATAATTCATGTTTGTAAAAAGTCGGTGAACGTAAAGAAAGATTTCGTGTAAAATAATGTCTACTGAAACTGACACATACGCATTTCGACGAAAGATGTGTTTGATTAAATTTATTTTCTCACACGCCCGTTTCATTTTACTCAATTTTTTATTACAATTGTACACGTTAAAAAGTGGATCTACTCAATTTAGAAGTAGATCCACTTTTTACGAAAAATGAGTAACATTTCCGCGAGAGAAAAAGAGATAGTATACAATTATAATCAAAAATTGAGTAAAAGGAAACGGGAGTGCATTTCTTTCAACTCATTCTAATGTGCTAAAGGACGCTTGCATGTGTAATGTCTCGGGAGACGGAAATTAACATGACATTTTGGTAGTGTGTTGTTATGCTATTTGATCAAGGTTAGCAATCTTTTTTTGCAGAAACTCCTTCACGTAGATTTGACCATTCCTTGTGTCTGTCGTAATGAATGGACATGATATTCTTCCCCATCCGCATATGGTCTGCCACACCATTACCTTCTTGCCGAATTTTCCGGTGTAAATAGCTTTCACGGATCCAGGAACATCTTTTCCCTTCGGCGAAGTATAAAACTGTGGTTCCAGCAGAGTTTTACAATCGAGTTTTATGTAGGTTTCATCGTCCATGATAACCCACACACTTAGAAATTATGAATATTACACGAGAAGTAATTCATGTTTGTAAAAAGTCGGGGAACGTAAAGAAAGATTTCGTGTAAAATTATGTCTCCTGAGACTGACATATACGCAATTCGACGAAAGATGTGTTTGATTGGATTTATTTTTTCTTCTCTTTCAACTCATTCTTATGTACTAAAGGACGCTTGCATGTGTCAGTCTCAGGGGACAGAAATTTACATGACATTTTGGTGGTGTGGAGCCCAATTTTTTGGTCAGCAGTTTGTCGTACAGCTTTCGAGCTCTCGGTTTCACAGATTCAGCCTGTTTGATGCTTCGTTTTGGCTGCTTCTGCTTTCAACGAGTCTGCAGGCCCATTCTCTTCTTGGCACGCATAACATGAGTCGCCTTAGCTTTTTCGCCACATCTCGGACTGATGCTAAAGGATGACGCTTGAAATAGTCCCGTACTTTTCTCCGAGACGGAGTTTTCTACCCCGTCTCGGAGAACCTACGAAAGAGCACTGTTGTTGTTACTTCCGTAATGCGGTTTGAATTAGTTTACGCCAAAAAATGTTACATTTCCTCCCTTTGCTATGCCCTTGCACAGAGGTAATTTCTTCCGGTATGTAATCAGGAGGACATCGATTGATTACGTTTAGTGGCTTGCTAAGCACTCGAGCTTTTTCGATTCCATGTGCTTCCTGCTGACTTTTCTTGTAGATTTTGTCTATGGAGCATATGATTTGTACCCGTACTGCACAGATTGAAGGGTAGACAAATTTGAGTCCCAGCAAGCTAGTGGGCGCAGCAATTTCCTATGTGAAGGTACAGTGTTGTGGATTTTTATCACACTGCTCGAAAACGGTTGATTGTTGTTCTCCATTTCTACGCGGTTGCGAAATTTTAAGTCAAAACAAAGCTTTTTGTTCGATTGATTGAGACTGACGAACTGTCTTCGGGATCGAAAGCATCAGTGCTAAGTCGGCTAAGTAACCGGCAAGCGCTAACCAGAAGGTTAATACCTCCGATTGCATTATACCGGGCAAACGCATCTAAGGAGCATTTTTCCAAAGTTTAAGGAGCATTTCCCCAAAAAGAAGGGTGCATTTACCCTGCTGCCGTAAAAAAATGACAATCGTTGTTGGCCAATACGATTGTTTAATAAATATAAGAAATCTAAAGATTGTAAATGCTCAGAACGCTTATCAAAAAATCAAATGCGAGGCAGCTTTTATGGTGCAACTTTTGGTTTTACTCTTGCATTATTTATGCCCGTTCTAAAGATTAAAAAAATCAACAAATTCTCTTATATTTTGCAATTTTTTAGCATCTCTGTTGGAATCATCAAAAATCGTCATGGTGGATTAGACACATGGTCTACACTGTTGATTGAAAGTATTTTTAAAACATAAAAATATGTCTAGATTATCGAGCAATTTTCTTTCTTACTCAAAATTTAATAAAAAAAACACATTTTCGAAATTTTTAGTGATAATTGTAATCATAGTTTCAACCGGCACTGTAATTTTGTCCATAGCTATGGTGTGAAGTTGAAATTGAGTCCAAAATACATCTTGAGAGCAGTCTAATAACATGCTCATGATGGTCCATTGCAAATTATTTCAGTTAGTTATTATAACATTATAATAACCATATTAGAGCATCTTCTAAGTGAAATGTCATTTGGCTCCAGAAATGTTAGAAAAAACATGACGTTTCTTGTGGACCACCATAATGAATCAACTGCTGATGGTGATTCTTATTACATGCTATAGTTCTGAAAAATATATTTGTTTTTTTTTCTTGTAGTTAGATCAATTCTGTAACCGTTTTTTAAGAAGATATCATGCAAATAGGCTAGGTCTGCTTTTAAATCGATATGAAAAATTTATAAAAAGTAATGGAAATTCATAAACAAATTCATCATATTCATAACAAACATTACTGTCAAATTCGATCTGTGTTTACATCTGCTAGTTTGACACTTGTTGGATTGGATTGTTGTGTTCATGCATTTCTGCATTCAGTTTAACTTTTTTGTAACTTGATTATAACTTATTGGTTATTGTGATACCACAAACTACCTAGATAAGACATAGTCATGTCAAAAGCATGTTATATAGTGCATCTTTAAAACTTCTTATGCTACCTAAAAGATGTTCTAAAAATATCGGTTAATTGTGCTGTTTTGGTCATATATGAGTCGAAAATTAAGTCATATGTTCTAGAAAAATACATAAGTGACTTATGAAAGGCAAATGTTTTGCGACAACATCATCTTAGCTTGTATATCCCTGGGCACTGGCAAAACCTTGAGGTAGTTTAACTTCAACTGTCAGGTCCCAGGGCTGGTCTGGTTCTTTACTATTTTGGAAAGAAACACACAAGTGTTGCCAGATCAGTGGAAATGCAGCCCAAAAGTGCTTCTGAAAATCCTCTAGTACTTTCTATCGATGAACATAGTTTTGAGATGGTGATCAATGGTCAAGTACAGTATTTGCAAATAGTAGAAATGCTGCATTTGATCATATAGAATCAGTTGAAAAAGCTGAAATAGTTTATTATCAAAAATCAGCACACTTTTGGAAAGCATTACCACATAAGGGAACTATTCCATTATTCATCTCATGATCCATTATTCATAATAATCGGAAATGTAGGTTTGATGTATCAATCAATTGATTCCTTTTGTGGCTTCCTTTCAACAACAAATAAAAATAATTAAAAAAACCACCAAAGAACCCCACACTTATTTTTTTTTTTATACCAACATACAACCCTATAGTACGTACCCTCGATAGTACGTACATTTTGATTCGATAGTACGTACAGTCACGAGCTAAGATTTTTACCCTTCTTACAAATTAACCTTCAAACAGGTTAGGGCGATATGACATTATTTTTATTAAATATTTGTAATGGCTTACTTAGGACTTGGTCTTGAATCTCCGTGAACCCATTTATTGCATTCTCACTCCGATGAGCTGGATTACCCTGCAATTAGTGACGTCACAACTGGACTTGATATGTTTCACCTCTCTCTGTACCTTATTGCTCCCACTCATGCGTTTATGTCAGAGACAAATGTCAGAGACGTCTATAAGGGCTGTCAGGTAGGTTGTCAACCGGTTAGTTTAACGTTATTTTGTGCTCCGGGACGGAAGGTATCGAGAGAACGAGTTATCTTCATGCCATGCTCCAACATGGATGGATAATTGAAGCTTCCAGTAGTGCTGATTGGTAAATCTCAAAAACCAAGAGCACTGAAGCATGTTAGGCAACTTCCTGTTGCCTAACTCCTACTCGGCTTCCAAGAATGCTTGGATGACAAGGTTTTTGTTTAAACAATGGTTTTTTGAGGAATTTGTGCCTCACGTCACCAGATTTTTGGAAGAATCTAATCGGCCTATTACGGCCTTGAGTTCTTGATAATTGTTCTGCTTATTTCAATGGCGGAGAATTACAAACCGTAGATGTTGTTCAACCCATGGACCAGAGTATAATTCAAATGGTCAAAGCACACTACCGAAAAACTCTTATGCAAGAGATGATGGGCGAACTGCAGAAATCCACGAAAATGTAAAACATATCACCATTAAAATGCTATTTTCTGGGTGGCTCAAGCATGAGATTGCGTTCCAGGGGATGCAATAAGAAAATCCTGGAACATCCTGTATAATCCGGTGGATAGCGATGATGAAGATGACCTGCCATTATCTGTACTCCAGGATAAATTGCGGAGCATTTCTCAGAAAATTCTCGAGCCTCGAACTCAGGAAGAAGAAGACGAAGATTTCGAATTTCTGAAGAATGATGATATTGTGCAGGGTGTTCTTAACCTTGATAAGGACAACAGTACATACACCGGAAATGATTCGACGTTACCAACAATCGAAGAAGAAATAAGTTTTTTCGACGATACTGCTAACTACAATGAAGGTTCAACAGTTTCCCATGAAGCAGCAATAAGCAAATTGAATTTGATTCTGAGGTACGCAGAAGAGAACGGATGGCCGCAAAATACGCAATTAAGTTTGCGTCAAATGCGGCTTGACATTTTTGAAAGGGTAGCTGGTACATAACGAAATGCACTGATTGACCGCGTGCATTTGATTTTCTTTAACGTATCTGAGAAAATGAATTTTATTTTGTAAATTATCCGTGTTACGTATCCGATAAAATGGATTTTGTTTTTAAAAACTAACTTGAAATAAACGATTAGAACTACAAACTTTTTTATTTTTGTATCTTTGAAAAAAAAACCTGAATTTATCCATCTGTAGTTAGATCTGACCCTTTTCGTTTTGATTTCATTTCATTTTCATTTTGATACATACAATACAAGAGAATCGAGCTGTTTCCAATTCGGTACCAGAAACATGGCAAAAAGTGGGTAATTTGATCCTGGGCACTCAATTTGGTTATAACTGATCTTGTTTTCGAAAGCTGATGTAGTTTTATGTGTTGCATGAGATGGTATGGTCAAGTCAGAAACTGGCTTCTTACTCGGAAGTGCCCGTAATATGACTGTGAGTAACCAATGTGGTCCAAGACTGTCGGAATGACCTTTAATGAACTTATTGTTGTATGCACATTTGATTTGAGGTATCCTTTGGTGGGTTAGGAAAGTTAAGTAACCTTCACTCATGTTCCGGCGATATTCTTGGAACCATTCGATCGATTCCAAAACGATTGAACTGCGTTCTATGTTGCGTTGAAAACTCTGCAGTAATTGCTAAGAACTGATCTTCACAAATTATGGTGCACGAATAAACTCTCTCTCTCTCTCTCTCTCTCTCTCTCTCTCTCTCTCTCTCTCTCTCTCTCTCTCTCTCTCTCTCTCTCTCTCTCTCTCTCTCTCTCTCTCTCTCTCTCTCTCACACACACACACACACACACACACACACACACACACACACACACACACACACACACACACACACACACACACACACACACACACACACACAAGCGCGCACATTTTCTAATCTCGTGGAGCAGATTCGTTTGATATTTGACATGACAGTAGAATCATTTCTTTTGCAGAATTGACTGCCTTAATAGGACTACAGATTAATTTACTTAGTAAAACATATTATTTGTTATAATTAAAGCAATTTGAAACAACTAAACGAGGCGCAGGTGTACGTACTATCGAGGTATACTCTTAGCTTGTATATGACAAAACATGTTTTTTATTTCATTCTTAATACTCTTGTATAACAAAATTTCAAGATAACTGACCAAAAAGATGTTTTTGGTGTTACTTGGGTATGACTTTGTGTCGGCACAAGAAAAACCACTACACCCTTGTCTTTGGAGCTTAGATACAAGTATGAATCGTCTGTGTTCCAGCTCAGGAAAGCGGAAAACAAAGCATTAAATTTCTTATCTCCGTCACTCCCAACGACTTATTCATCTTAAAACTTATCTCATATCAAAGCAAATATACATATGCTTTCTTGCTAAGGAAAAGCCTTCCCCACAATCCCATCCAATTACCGAAGGTAGCATGAATTCTCGGCATTTTCTTAAGTAGACATCTAATCAACACTTCCCTCCCATCTCTGCTGATCATAAGGACATGGCTAGGGATCGCTCTCACATCTTAAGTTTCAAGGTTAGATATTAGGTGCGCAACTAAGTTCTCGCTGTTTTTTGGTGAAAAAGGAACTTTATTTTGAAAACAAAGGTTACAAACGAATTATTCAAAGTATTGCCCATCACTAGCTACGACTTTTTCCCATCTTTCTGGTAGAACGTGAATACCATTTCGATAGAACTGTTCGTCTTTTGATGCTATCCAAGAATCAAGCCATTTTGAGATGTCATCATATGAGTGGAATTGCTGACCAGTGAGACCATGTGCCATCGAACGGAACAAGTAATAATCGGACGGTGCAATATCAGGAGAATATGGCGGGTGGGGTAGGACTTCCCATTTGAGCGTTTCCAAGTAGGTTTTCACGGGTTTCGCAACGTGAGGTCGAGCGTTGTCATGCTGAAGAATCACTTTTTCGTGTCTGTGCTCGTATTGTGGCCGTTTTTCGTGCAGTGCTCGGCTCAATCGCATCAATTGAGTTCGATACCGTTCCCCGGTAATGGTTTCGTTTGGTTTCAACAGCTCATAATAAATAACACCAACTTGGTCCCACCAAATACACAGCATAACCTTCGCAGCGTGAATATTCGGCCTAGGCGACGATGTTGAAGCATGCCCGGGCAGTCCCCATGAATGTTTCCGTTTTGGGTTACTGTAATGAATCCATTTTTCGTCACCCGTCACAATGCGATGTAGAAAACTCTTCCTTTTTTGCCGCTGGAGCAGTTGTTCACAGACGAAAAAACGACGCTCAACATCTCTTGGCTTCAAATCGTAAGGAACCCAAGTTCCTTGCTTTTGAATCATTCCCAACGCATGCAATCGCTTAGAAACGGCTTGGCGGGAAACTCCTAATCCTGAACCAAGCTCTTCTTGCGTTTGACACGGATCCTCATCGAGCAATGCCTCCAATTCAGAGTCTTCGAAGTTTTTTGGCCTTCCTTCACGCGGACGATCATCAACACTGAAATCACCGTTTTTGAAGCGACGAAACCAATCACGACACGTTGTTTCACTCAGAGCAGCATCACCGTAAACTTTTTGGAGCTCTCGATGTGCTTCAGCCGCCGTTTTCTTCGAATGAAAGAAGAAAATCAACACTTCCCGCAAATGACGATTATTTGGCACGAAATCAGACATCTTCAAACAACCAAAATATATAACACTAAACCAAAATCACTGATTTGGCAAAGCGGTTTGTTTACCATATGTCTGAGCTTGGTTTATGACGCTTGAGATGTACAACATTCGACCAGCACTTACTACTGGCGCCATCTATTGCTAAACAGCGGGAACTTAGTTGCGCACCTAATAATGTAGACAAAATATGCGTATCTGCCAAGAGTAGGTCAGACTATAGTTGAATTAAATTGAATTGAATTCTTTCTTCATGTTCATACAGGTATTCCACTGTAGGGGGTCATATTTAACAGGATTTATTTTTAACTGATAAAAATATTGGCTGCCACTCATTTTTACTTAACTTAAATGACACATTTATGTATGTTTGGTTAGTATGTCGTGTGTGTTTGTGTGCATTAAATGTTTCTTTTCACCCCCGTATGATTTCAACTTGAATCAAATGGCACTCACGGGTTTATTTTTGTCGGAATTTTTGTTATTACGAGCTCTTAAAATCAGTACTGGTGGTGTATCAATTGATTGGCCGAATATATTGATCGCTACTGAGCAAGAACTCATCAAATCCGTCTGTATACATTTTGAATCCTTCTCCGAAAGCAGGTTAAAATTTGGAATTTGCGGTTTCAGTTATATTCATCAATTTCATGACTACTTACCTCGTAGCATTCGCAAATATCGTTAATGCTCATTGCCTCGTTTACGACATCTATGAATCGCTCCAAACGTTTTTCTGCCTTGCAAAGGACTCCAATTTCATCTTTAACGGAATCCATCAAGGCATCAGCAATCAGCTTCAGAACTTCTTTGTTTATCTCCGACAGTAGCAATTTGTACCTCGGCAACCGTTGAATCGGTTGCAGTAGAAAGCTGTTTAGTCCTAACTTATCGTCCACCTGGTTTTGTCTTTCCTACAATTAAAAATAACTAAAATAAGCTACGCGATTCCAGCTCTGTAGGGCGAAACATACTTGAAAGAAGTCCAAATTTTTATTGCAAATCTTCTCTGACTTTGGTCGGTTCAATGCAAACAGAATGTAGCAGTAGAATCTGTCATCTTCGATGAATTTGATAAAAGTCTCTGCAATACCTTGAATACTGGCACAGTTGTCGCGAAGCTTTGGTAGGAACCTTTCTTTGTGGAATGCGTATATGTTTTCTATGTTGCCGAAGATGTGATATCGCTGTCCTCGCAATGCTGGAGGCAGATCTTTGTTGTTCATTATGCTGATATAATTTTCAATACCCTTCTCAAGGGTTTGTACGTAATTTTCTTCATTTTCCAGAAGCTCTTTCATAATATTTGTAATCCGCCTGCAGATAAATGATTAAATAAGTATGCATTGTTGGAAAATTTGAGTCTCTACCATACTCAGATTTCAGAGAAGAATTCGAATCTGGCCTTGAACTAATAACGGCGTGTTCTTCATCGTCATCGTCGTTAGAAGAATCAAACGAATCTGTATCACTAAACTCATCGTCGTCGTAGTAGGGGCTGTGGTGGTATGGTTCCTGAGAAATAAACACGTTTCGAGCTTCGGCCACGATGGGCGGTTCTGTGACTTGTTCCGCGAATTCATCATCCCTGAAACAACGCAAAATATAAACATGAACTAGCAAAAAGTTTTAGTTGAAAAAAAAAGGTTTTCGAGTTTCCATCTATGAGTAATCACTTTATCAACAAAGGTTACAATTCACACAAGCACAGGGGCAACGAGTGTAGTTAGAGCACTGATAAACGCAAGCGTGTTTGTATCGAACAACGAATCGCAAAATGTACTTCGTTCACAACTAAGTAATGTAAGCAATGAAGTGTGAATGACTCAGGCTGATTTCGCATGTGATTTCATTGATACTAAATTCTAAATAACTTTTTGTTTGGTTGTCTCCGAAATGAGTGTCGTCGATATTAACGAAAGCTCAAACAAAGGTTAACAATTACATTAAGAAGAATTTAAATCGTGCATTTATCGAATTATTGTTCACGACAAAATCTGGATTATTGAACGAAAAAGTAAAAGAAAAAATCAGTTTAATCCAAGAAGTATGTTCCAATAATTAATTCAGCAATTCCATAGAATAAAGATATACGATCTCTCAGAATTTCATAATTATTGATAGTTTTGTTCTCTATCGAAAAATATTCGACCCGTTTTTTTTATTTATTAAGGTGGCCGTTTCGGCGTTAGAATGGTCCAAAAAATTGACTTTTTTCAAAAAATTCTTTTTTTTTTTTTCAAAACATCATAACTTTTAAACTACTAGGCCGATTTTAGCAATTGATATTGTTATTGAAAGATAATTACACATAATTTTAAAAAAATATATAGAAAAACGCCTCCTCTACTGGATCTTTGATTATGAAAATATGGATTCTTTTAGTTTTTTAAGGTTTTCATCGCCTCGGGATCAAAGAGTTTCCTCGTTTTTATATTTTTTCTTAAAAGATTGGACATTTTTACATAACATAAGGATTTCCCCTGAGGAATTGTCTTAAGATAGTCGAGAAAGTCAACAGACTGGTGATCTCTCGCATGCGAGAGTTATTAAAAACCTCCAAAAAGCTATCTAAGTTATTAAAAACCTCAATACGATTTTGCAAACGGTTACATGGTCATACTGGCCACTTTTTGTGTTCCTTTAGTATCCGTATTCCGCCGAATATTCCGCTAGGGTATGTGACCCTTGACTCAGCCTATTCTGCAAGCATCGATTACATTTTTTTTATTATAACTCATTAAGTTTTGAAGCTGTAAGCGAGATTCAACTAGTTATACACTTGCTAAGATAAGTTTGATAAGACATTTGGTAGTATGTATCACGAAAAGTTACACATCTCTTTTTATGAAGTCAGAAACTTTCGAGGGATATGGATTTAATGTCGGTCTATTAGCTCCAAATTGGGTCTATTCATGGATGCAACTTCGTCCCATTCGATGGATTTATTACTAAATGCAGTCTTTGTACGGTTTTTTTGTTTCTAATTATATGAATTAAGGCATTGACAGATGTATTCGTTTTACTTAACATAGAATTTCACTAAACAAACTAAAATAAAACTGCTTCGAAACTTTTAAGTAATGTTCATATATGATTTATCAGCCATTCAAAAATGAAAACATTATAATTCACTATACAATAATTTTGTTCCTTCGGTTTGTGTTTTGATGAGCCACTTGAATATAAACAACTGCAAACTCATGCATTTCCACTTCAAATTTTACCAATAACAACCTTTTTACTACGTTATTGGTACAACAGACCATAGTTGGGAACATACAAAAAAATATGTCCCCAACATTGGGTCTACGATTTTCTGGTAAAGTCATTGTTATTTTAGTTATGTGAACAGTTAGTTTGTAACGTGCAACTATTTTCTGTACATTCAGACTGCATTACTTGCTTTATCGATTCAATTAAGCCAAATTTTGATCACTTGAAGAGCGTGTAGATCATCTGTTCAGCTTAACCAGTGAAATAATGATGATGAATAATTTTAAAATTATTGTTCAAGAAATCGAAAATTATGCGGAAGTGAACAACTATAAGTTGATTAATATTGTCTCAATTGCTTCGGATTACAACGGTCATCCTAATAGCAACATGATTTTGTTGATTATCGCTAAATTAATGACATATTTGGTACATAGGCCGAATGAAGGTGATAGGCTAACATTACATCCCGTTACCCTAGTCATTGCGAAGATTAATTGGCTTTTTGGCAAAACTGTGATTTTATCCAATCATCATTAAGAAATAATTGAAATGTGGAAAAATAAATGCATCAAATTTTATATGTAATGCAAATTAATTGTAAATCGGAGACCAATTTTGGCATTCGTTTAGATAAGCTTATTGAATTCCATCAAATTTCAGAAACTTCATGATTAATTTATCGAATATTTTTGTTTAAAATTTTGTTTTTGTTGTTATTACAATATGAACCAAAAATTAATGCGTGTCGGAAATTATGCAAGTTTATTATTTCCGAGACGCATTAATTTTTGGCTCATATTGTAACAATATTCACCATAAAATGAAATTCGCATATGATTTAGACAAGGGGTCGGACTTCCTGATCATTTAATCAGATCTGCTCATTTTTCAATCCGATCTTTGAAAAAGATTAGAAGATCTGATCAAGATTTAAAATCTTTTATAGCAGTTTGACACAGACTGCTGTTTTATTTCAGTGTTTCAAAATATCAACATTCTTGTTTGCCCCCTGACATTCTTGTTTCGATACCGTTCGTTTGAGTTCATATTATGCTCAGTACAATGTTATTTTTTCACCAGCGAGTATCAGCTTTATATGGAATTTAAACAGGTAACAATATAAACTATGTTACATTTTTATTTTTTGAATTGAGAGCAAGATATGATCTTGGACATTTTGCCCATTTTTTGCTCTATTTTGAAAAACAAATTGCTTCAAGATCTAGTTCCACACTTCCAAATACGGAAGATTTAAAATGAAACAATTCTCTCTCTCTATTTCAGCAACTTGTCTAGAAAAAAACATTGCTGCTGATCTTGGCCCAAATCATCTCAATATTTAGGATACACAAGGATGTTTTAAAACCGACATATTCTCATTACAGTAGAAAACCGGAATAAGTTACTCCCGAGAATGAGGTTTCCTCCTGCTTTATATGTCAAATCTAACGTGACACTGTGCGCTGTATTGTTCATCAGATGCATTATACAGCGCACTATGTCCTCCATAAATTTGAAAAATAGAACGGGAGAAAAATCCATTGCCAGGTGTGGCTTATTCCGGGTTTGTACTGTAATGCTAGCTGCTGAATGTAGCAACATAAACGTTTGCTTTTATTCAACTCAAATATCAGATCGATGTAACTGACGTCATCAGTGTGTTGCAATATTGGTCAAAACTACTTAATCTGAAACCTTTCGCAGTGAATTGACAGCTAATCGATTAAAGTTTTACCCCTGAGATCCTGCTGAAGCAGGTGGTTGGTCGTTTTAAGAACCCTCTGTTTTCTCCAGTGAAGATACTGGATGTGCAAAGACTCTAGGCACAGTATCGATCAGTATGGGTGAAAAGAAATGTACCCCTTTTCAGACTTGTTTCGTGTGACCTTCTCTGGTTCAGCCCTCACTCAATACGTCAAAGTTGGAAAACTCGGGTCCTTATCTGCATTAAATGCAAGCAGATGGGACATAAGACACACCAAAATTTGTTTTCTGCAAGGGAACTCCTCCTCATGCTCTCTTGTCGTGACCGACGTACAAACAGCGCGAGGAAAAATTGGAATGCTCGCTAAAACAACGTTCCAGGTAATCTTTTGCTGAAATTGTGAAAAAGCCTTCCCATGACCCAACGCGAATACGAATCCCTTTGTTCCTCTGTCAGATGTCGAGTCTGACTTTGATTTGGCTGAAGAGGGAATATCATTTAGTTTTCCGGAAGGTGCTTCACAGAAGCCTAGACGCATCCGCCTACGGAAAGCTACTGAACAGGAGCCTCAAATCAGCCTACCCCTTCAAGGAAAGTTGGAGAAAGGAAAATTCAATTCCTCCTGGTTTTCGTAGTACTAACTACATCCAGGACTTTCCATCTCTTCCGGGTACATTCAAAATCCTTGATGCCCCGATTTCAAGAACATAAGCTCCTTCTTAGACTGGGCTATTCTTATGAATTCTCGAATTCAATAGATGAGATCAGCCAATCTTTTTCAATGCTAGAGTTCTCTCTAGCTCTCCTTTCGTGTAGCAATACGGCTCCAAGGGTTGATAGGATCACGTTAAACTTACTTAAAAACCTCTCAGACGTTACTCAGAGGTGCATGTTGAACTTGTTTAATCAATATCTAGAACACAACATTGAACCGAATGAAATTGAAATGAATGGTTATCTTGTATTCGAAAATTGTTGGAGAAAATGATCCTCTTCCGTCTGGACAAATGGGTTGAGAGGAACAACCTGCTTTCAGATACTCAATATGGTTTCCGTAGGGGAAAGGGAACGAACGACTGTCTTGCGATGCATTCCACAGGTATTCAGTTAGCTTTTGCCAAAAAAGAGCAAATGGTTTCTGTATTCTTGGATGTCAGGGGGATTTTGATTCAGAATCAGTGGAAATTCTTCCAGATAAACTCCACGCTTGTGTATTTTCTCCATTAATGAATAACTTGTTGTACAATTTGCTGTCAGAGAAACATATGAGCTTTTGTCATGGAAACTCTACAGATTCCCGACCCAGCTACATGGGTCTCCCCCAGGGATCATGTTTAAGCTCTCTTTTATTATTTATGTCAATGACATTGACGGTTGCCTAAGTGACAACTGTACGTTGAGACAGCTTGCAGATGGCGGCGTAGTGTCTGTCACGGTGTCCAATGGGGTCGATCTACAAGGACCCTTACAGGATACCTTAGAAAATTTGTCTCCTTGGGCTCTAGAGCTAGGTATCGAATTCTCTACGAAGAAAACTGAGTTGGTAGTTTTTTGTACGAAGCATAACCCAACACCATTGAATTTGGGGTACACCGATAACTTATATAATAAGTCCTTCAAATATCTTGGCGTCTTGCTCGATTCTAAGTGCTCCTGGAGATCCTTCATTGAGTATCTGAAGCAAAAGTGCTAGCAAAGGATCATCTTTCTCTGCACAATTACCAAGACCTGGTGGGGAGCACAGCCGAAAGTTATTCTGACGTTGTACCGGACTATAATTTTGTCGGTTTTAGAGTACGGTAGTTTTTGCTTTCAGTCGGCAGCTCGGTTGCAAATCATCAAATTGGATCGTATTCAGTATCCTTGTCTTCGTGCCTTGTAAGGTTGCATTGGCTCTCCGGCCCCTCACCAGATGTGAATTTATGAACCCCCAGGTGATAGAAAACTTTGAGAAGCTCCTTGAGATGAATCCTTAAACTCGCTTCATGACTTCGTACCACTTGCACATAACACAGAATGTCAGCCCTTCACCGAATATTTCCAATCGTGTTTTCCTCTCCAACTTCGACAATACGGTTCGTTTTGATTTATCCATGAAGCAAGAGCTTCAATCCTAGGGGCATCATCGCCCTTGGATTGCTCCGGTAATATTAGTAATCCTCAGAGTACAGAGATATGCGGAAGCGGCCATCTTGAGCCAATCGAGCAGCGAGAACTGTCAAAATCTGAGCCTGAGCCTGAGCATGTTTACTGCTTGCTGACATGTTTCGATTACTAAGTATTGCAATGGAGTTAAAATAAATGGTTTATATTTATAACGTTTCAAAAATAAAAAAACATACGTACTCTGCAGAACTCGTGGCGTTAATATAATAATGTTATTTTTTATTATTATCTGGGTTTGATAATGTTTCTTGTACAGTAAGCCATGTTTCACTTTATTCTATTCAATTCACTGGTGCCATGTTGGGAAGATGCCGAAGATTATAGCTATGTTTCTGCTCTGACACAGTGTCCAACGACAGTCTTTTGAAGAAAATTCGCAGATCCCCTCATAGCCGTTAAATAATGAAATCACCAAGTCTGAAGTTAACATAAGGAATCACCTAAATACTCGTTCAAGTCCACAATAGTAATCATCAGAGTATTCTGAGGGTTACTAGTCCATCCTGTCTTGTCTCAATTTTGCAAAGTACATATACGGTGATACGTTGGCGTACACCAACAATATTCAAGACGTTGTTTACTGATTGATTGCAAACAAATCTCGACCAACAATAGAATTATAGGTATTCCCCAAAAAACCCGTCACCCCCGATCAAACGCACCCAAGATAATAAAACACCATAATAAAAATAACACGAAGCACAACGACGGGAAGTCACTACACCCATTAAATTTTAGTTGCGGAGGGTGCGGCAACCTGTAAACAAACGAATACCGTTGCCAAACCGTCGGATTGAATTTCCGCATATCTCTGTACTCTGAGGATTATAGGTATTATTTGTTGCAAAGTTTGGCCAAGTTGATTTCACTAAATCGATATTATTTGACGGATCATTGATAGAAGAGTCCGTAGGCTTTGGTATATACAATGAAATTCATAGTGCCAATCATAAACTTCGAGCTCCTTGTTCCGCATATGTCGCTGAATAAGTGGCAATACACTTTACACTAGAAACTATTGCCTCGCAAACATCAAATCAGTACTTCATTTTCACGGATAGTCTCAGTTCTATAGAGGCTATTTGCCCATTAAGGCCAGTAAAGCACTCTTCGTATTTTCTCATGGAAATACAGAAGCTTCTAACAGCTGTATCTTCGCGTTATTTTATCATCATCTTTGTATGGGTACCATCTCATTGTTCAATTCTGGGCAATGAGAAAGCGGTCTCGTTTGCAAAGGTGGGCGCTTACGATCGACAAATCGCCTTCAATGAATTTTTCCCTATTTTTCGTCAACAGTTACTCGTCAGCTAGTAGCATGAATGGAGTGAAGGAGATTTGGGGCGATGACAACATTAAATCATTCCAAAGGTGTCGAAGAAATCTTGGTTTGGGGGAATGGATGTGGGTCGAGACTTCATTCGTGTGATGTCTCACCTCATGTCCAATCATTATTCTTCAAACGCTCTTTTATACCGTTTTGGGCTGAGCGATAGCAATCTCTGTGAATATAGACAAGGTTACCAGGACGCAGATCGCATTATTTGGTCATGTGCTGAGCATCGTGGAGTCAAATCTGCGCGATTGTAGTTAGTTTCGAGACCTGTATGTTTACACAGAAAAAAACCGTTCCAAAAAATGAATACGGAACGTGAACTAATTCACGGTTTCAGGATTTTTCCCATTAAACGTTTTTTAGTTCGTAATAACGTAAAAAAAAATTGCTATTCTCTTGAAATCAAAAAAAACTTTTTTTTACTTAAATTAAGTTGTTTTTGAACTGGAAGAAAAAAAGTGCTCACTTTTACCTTATAATATTTTACGGTGTTTTGTTCGTTCCCAGTCGCTGATATTGACATATCCTCTTATTGTTGTTTATGCGCGGTATATTCAAGAACAATTTTTCCCCGTTTTACTTGTTCGTTATTCGTGATTTAAGATGGAAAGTAAGCAAATCCCCTAAAAATCCGTAAACTCATCGTTCGAGACCACCAGAACCATGAATCGTTCCGGAAGATTGCTGCTAAGTATGCTTTAAGCTACTCTGGTGTAAGGAAGGTATGGAAGAAATTCGAACAATGTGGAAGTGTGGCAGACAAATCAGGTCGTGGGAGAAAGCGGCTTACGTCACCACGCGAAGATTCGAGAATCGTACGAGAAGCAAGAAGATGCTCATCAATAACCAGCCGTGCTATACGTGTTGATATAATCAATGAAAATCTGGAGGAATCGCTTCTTAAAATGGGGCTTGAGGAAAGCTTCATTTTTCAGCAGGACAATGACCCAAAGCACACAGCACGAAAGTCAACTGCATTCTTCAAAGCAAATCGCATTAAACTGTTGGAATGGCCACCACAATCACCTGACCTCAACCCGATTGAAAATTTGTGGTCGATTTTGGATAGACAGGTGGATAAAGGCGAAGTGACGAACAAAACCAAGCTTTTCAAAGCTTTAAATGAAGCGTGGCAGAACATCGATAGAGTATATCTGCACAACCTCGTCGAAAAAAGTACCACGACGTCTACAAGCAGTGATCCAGGCAAAAGGTGGACATACTAAGTACTAAAAGCTTTATATACTGTGTTTTTCTTTACAATTTCTCTTGTGAGCACTTCTATTTTTTCCAGTCGATAACAGAAAAGGTTCAATAAAAATTAAGGAAATATAAAATTTCCAGTCCTAGATTTTTATTATTTTCTTTACTCGAAACAGATAAAACGGAAGAACAAGATGAATTATGTCGAATACAGCTCTCAAGGTTTTCTCTGAATACCAAAAGAGTGACATGCTCTTCAAGATTATTAGTTTTGGTGAGCACTTTATTTTTTCCAGTTCTGTATATACGAAATTTATTAGGGAAGTCAATCAAAAGTTATAAAGTTATGAATTATGAACATTTTTCCAAACGCACAGCCAGTCAAGGTGGCGGATCCGTTTCTGCCTTGACCTATCCCGCATAGGGATGTGTGGCAAAAGTGTGTGCGTTTGCTTCGAAATACTGCTTAACAAAAGGCCTACGCTCAATTTCAAACTACTTCTATTCAATTTCATAACCTGCCGAGCTCTATCACCTATCATTGGTTCTAGCAGAAATTGCTGTTCGAGCTGTAAAGTTATTTACTAAGGAACAAACTTATCCTTTATTATCTAATTATAATTATATCTAATACTACTGGGATCCCATGATGTTGGAAAGATATGTCCAATTTCAAAACATTATAATTTAAATTTGACGCACTGTACGCAATGAAAACGTAAATAGTAATGCACCAAATTTAGTTAAACTGATAACTGATCATAAATGAATTTTACATTTTCTGCACAAAGGGACAACAATGGGTGATTAGGCCAATATAGTTCTCTACCCTACTCTAATATGTGAAGCAAACACGTAGTAAATGAGTATTTTGACGAGCGGTGCATTTTCGATGATTACCATACGCAGCAGAAAACTAAATTACACAGAATGTGATGAGTATACCTTCGAGAAACATTCGATGAATTTATCAAACTTCTTGACCCGCTCGAATTAACCTCACTGTTATGTTGAGAGTTCTTTCTGATGATAATACTTGTATGCGTTGGTGAGCTGAGAAATTTTTCTCGACAGTTGAATTCACGTCAGAAGCACTACATTGATTGAGTAATAGAAATTCGAGAGAAAAATAACATACCGCTACGGCTTGATCGTACTGCGACCTTGATATCCGGTCGAAAGCAATGAATATGCAATTGAACTGAAATCGGGAACGGAATAAAAAATCTCAAGTCACTTGTCTAAGGGCTGAATAAGATAGATGCCGGTTCGGTTACCTTTGTTTGCGTACGAACAATGCTAGTAGCTTAAGACCGAGATGAGTAAACATTAGTCATAGAAAATACGCGATTATGTTTCTAACTCTACGCACCACTTATTGAACATAAACTCTGAGTTACTCGTTCAATTATTCGTTCATTTTCTTTTTTTAAATTAAGACACTATTGCAATTCTCGGAATACTGCCATTGCTGAGAAGGGGCTTGTGGTTTAGGGTGGTTTCTAATTGAATTGTCCTCACCGTTTATAATGTTGCCCCAAAATGATGTGATTTTTTGTAATATTCAATTAATTTACCTTAACTTAAACATGTTTTTCGTTTTACTGAACCTGAACGGAACAATGTATACCACGAATTTTAGAGGCAAAATGTACTTTCTGATTTAAAGAGAAGACAGTCGACATAAAACAGGAAAACAAAACAATACACTTTAAGAAATCAGCAATACAGTTATAAATGAAATACATACTAGGCATTCAGCCATATAACATGCGATTGGCTTATGTTGACTAGCCGTTGTGCCCTACCTGCTTGTTTCATCATCGAACTCTCTTTCGTTGGTAATCTTATCGCTTGCACTAATATTTTCCTCACATTCGGCATTGTCTACAGGGTGATCCCCCGCCTGGCTGTTATCGTCGACTGTAATCAACCGAACTCGTTGGCTAACACAAAACTTTCTTTCTCGTTTTTCTTCCACCAAAATTTGGTCATAAATATTCTCAATCACTTGTACTGCGTCATCCATTTTTTCTTTATTTTTATCACACTCATCAACACTTGCAGCCGCCTGGGGTTCTACTTCCGCCTCTGGAATTTGCTTTGTGCACGACTTTCCTACGTTCAACTGATAAACCGAGTGAGTTGGGGTGAATGACGTCGCTGGATTGTTGTTGTTGTTGTTGTTGTCATCATGGCAAGTCAGAGTTTCAAAATGCTGCGTTAACCGACGCACGTACGAAGATTTCGTTCGTCCACTAGCCGCATTTCCGCCCCCAGCTGGGAAACGCTTTTTCACTGCACTTTCACTATTTCCTAGTGTCGAGCTGCTCCGATCGCCGTCTTCAACACAAATGCCACTGTCTCGCGAAATGCGATTCGCCTTAATTGTGCTTGGTTTACTCATTATGTGCAGCAATAAGCCCGTGCATCAGTCGTAGGCTGACGCGAATAGCACTTGGCAGAACGTTTAGCCGATCGTTGTCAACTAGCGCTGAGAACAACAGAGAAATATACGATTAGATTCTTTTATGTAATAGGCAATCATAACATGACTAAATATAGCTGTGATGAGGGTAGGGATGATCAGTTTCAAGATCGTGTGTAAAAGAACAAGATCTTTATAGATTTTCAAGTTTTCTCACGCTTTGCAATGATGATTGTTCCAATTGTACCGGATATAGCAAACATTCAAATCATAATAGCGTACTGCCTTAGTCGAGGCGCCCCGATAACTCGAAAACCATTAACTTTAGACATATGATGTCTTTGAAAGATTTTATCTTAAAAATAAGCTCTATCTTTTGGTTTAGGTGCTGACTAGGATGGTCCTTTTATGTTCATAATAAAAATTCCAACTTTTTATACTTATGATGTAGTACATATCTTACTCACTTATTGGCAAATATTTGCAAACACAATATACGTAAACTGAAAGTTAAAACTAGCATCTACAAGACCTATGCAAAGTCGTTTGTCCTCTTTTGACCCCTTGTGGAGTAAAACTCATTTTAAAACTGGTAGTTTTGCATTTTTTCTGCATAACTTTCGATCAGCAGCATCAACAATTACCATCAAAGTGCCTAACAACGTAAGATTTTTATGAAAATTTTTATATTTTTAAGTTAAACCATCCCCATTTATTTATTAAAATTTATATCCCAGACAAACAGACATAACACATTGAAAATTTTGCACTACAAATCATAGTCACTAACACACCTGTGACATCTGAGCACATTGTGATGGGTGATAAAGCTGAACAGATGGGGATAGTGTGTTAACGTTAAACCAAAAAAAAGAGCAAAATAACTTTTTTTTTTTCCTCTAAACAAAAAACAAAAAGATATTTTGATTTTTTAATAAAATAATATAATTTTTGGGAAAAATTCTCCAAATCATACACTTAAATCTATAATTTCAGCTCGGTAATATTGTTTGCTGATTTTATTCTGTGAAAATGAATTTATACTGAGAGAACGGTTTTTTGTACAATATTTGCTGATTTCTGTAAATATTATTACTGGTTTTTCTGTAAAATATAATAAAATACAGATGTCGGTAATATATATAACCGAATTAACTCGGTTTCAGAAAAAAAACTCGGTACTTTTTGCATACTCAGTAATTCTGTGTACCGAACATTCAGCAAAAAAAATAAGTTTTACCGAGCTATCGTCAAAATATATTCCAAACTCTTAGTTTGCGGATGACTTATTCAACGTTCTATATGACGCCATTTTTTATAAATTTCAGTTATCAAGTGAACGCTTCTAACAAAACGCGTGTTTTTCCTGAGTATAGAATAAAACTTCTTAATTTCAATTTTGATCTTTTCTACAGATGCATGGGTCCGCTGTGCTCACTAATACGTCAATTCTTAACTGCCTAAAACCTGGACAAAATGATGAAGGTATAATTGTCTGGAAAGAGTGCTCCGTCAATGTAACAACAAACATCGTGAATTGCTTCCGCATTTTATGCGAAGCAATTCACGTCTTTAATTGCGATGTGAGTCCTGATAACAAACAGTTCAATTCCTTTATTTTTGCAGTCGTAATGAATATCGGTGTGTTGTTCACCGCCGGTGAAAAGTTTTCCGATCGATCCAGTGAATAGTTTCAAATGAGTAGTTTGGAAAACTTTTGTGATTCAAACTGCATTTGGAATAAATATTTTTTTGTGTGTGTTGTATGAAGTTTATTTGAATGAATAAAAATTGAACTCAGAACAAGTGTCCAGCCTATGAGCTTATTTTTTATTATCACCGCAAAAAATGAGGGTATAAATTACCATGTCGTTCGATATTTTGCAGATATTCCGCACTAATTTTACGGATTTGTCGGTAATAAATTACAAAAAAACTGTTAAAATAATACAAAGGTTCTCGGTAATTGAACATATTGGTGTGGCGACATGTTCGTTTTTTTTTAAGGATTGTTCAGTTAATTTTGAAGATCAGTTCGGTAATTTTTGACATATCGCTAAAGGTTATGCAGTACCGATGAATCGGTAGTTGAAATTAATTACCGAGGTGACTACCGAGAGCTCAGCTATTGTGAAATCGGTAATTTTTTAACTGAGCCCGGTAAAAATAATTAAGTGTAATTTTTCATTGCCCCCTCCCATACAATTGTTTTTCCTTGTCTCCTCCCCTTGTACTACATTCAAAACTGTTATGTCTACCAGCACCTCCTCTATGCTTCTTTAAAGCCGAAATTTGTACAAAATGGCCCACTCTATAGACGGTTGTGAAAACAAGTTAATAAAACCTTTATAAGAACATAAAGATTTTGAAAATGTTCTAGTGAAAGATGTTATGACCACTTGAGAACCTTCATAAAACCTATTGGCTGCCATTAAAACCAGAATGTGGCCAAATGGCCACAGCTGTCAAACTTCACTGTGAAATCGAGGTTTGTTTTTGTTGTTCTGCTTTGTTCGATTCTCTGCTCTTCTGATTCATTTAGCAGTAAAAAAAAGGTCTAGTGTTGTGGGAAATTTTGTTTGATAGCAAAATATCCAAAACAAATTGTGTTTTCTGCAGCGTATTATGCTCCAAATTATATGCGCATTTATTTTTTTGGTGAATATTGGCACGATAAGAGCCGAAAATTAATGCGCCTCGGAAATTATGCAAAATTACAACAACATAAATCAAATTAAAACAAATATATTCGATAAATTAATCATGAATTTCCTGGAAAGTGCTTGGAATTGGGTGAGATTATCTAAAAGAATGCCGAAATTAGTCTCCGATCTACAGTTTATTTGCATACCATTGAAAATTTGATGCATTTATTTTTCCACATTTCAATTATTTCTTATATTTCAATATGGCGATTGAAAAAAAATCACAGTTTTGCCATAAAGCCAATTTTTCTTCGCAATGACTATTATAAAACTATTTGGTCTTATGGTGACTTCCTTCAATGCCAATTTGCCGTTTAATCCATTTACTGTAGGCAAAATGGTTTTAAAATGCTTTTTCAACTGACCATAATAAGATAAAATCAATGAGTCCTAAAACGGCATTTCAATACAGCATTTTACGAGTTCATAAAGTCGAAATAAAACCTTTGATAGGAGTAAAAGGAATTTGAGAAACAAGGTTTTAAGATTGTTGTAAACAAGCTGTGTAGGTTCTCATAAACCTGACTAAAATATGAAGCCTATTGGCACCTCTTGATGCCATAATAAAACCAAATTGATTTCAAGTGGCTTTCATAAAACTTTAATAAAACTTAATAAAGCAGGATGGTGTTAGCAATGTTACTTTGAGTAGTCATTCCAGCCGTAAAAGTATTCCTCGCGGCTTTCGTTGATAAACTACATTCAAAACTGTTTTGTCTATAAACCTATCTATGCTTCTTTAAAGCCAAATTTGAAAAGTGGTCCATTATAGATGGTTAGAGACATTTAATAAAACCTTTATGTTGACGCATTTAGATTTTGGAGAAATGATCTAGTGATAGATTCTTATATGACCATTTGAGAACTTCATAAAACCTATTGGCTGCCATGAAAAAAGCAACGCCAAATGTCCACAGTTGTCAAACTGCTGAGATGTCGAGGTGGTTTTTGTCATCTGCAGTTTGTTGATTCTCTGCTATACTGATTCATGTAGCAGTAAACAATATAAGAAAAAGTTATAGTGTGCGGGAAATTTTATTTATTTTATTTACATGGCATAACGTCACAATACTATAACATAGCCTGATACACAATATCCCTCCATAATGCCCGATTCGTGGCTGCTCCTCTCCAATCCCTTGGGCACCTTGTACCCCCTAGGTCTTGCTCCACCTGGTCTGACCATCTTGCTCGTTGCGCCCCACGTCGTCTTGTACCAACCGGATTCCCGTCGAACACCATTTTTGCAGGATAGTTGCCCGGCATTCTCGCAACATGTCCTGCCCAGCGTATCCTTCCAGCTTTTGCCACCTTATGAATACTGGGTTCGCCGGCGAGTTGCGCGAGCTCATGGTTCATCCTTCGCCTCCATAGTCCGTCCTCCTGTACTCCACCAAAGATGGTTCTTAACACCCGTCGCTCAAAAACTCCGAGTGCTCGCAGGTCCTCTTCAAACATTGTCCACGTCTCATGCCCGTAGAGAACAACCGGTCTTATTAGCGTTTTGTACAGGATGCACTTCGTACGGGAGCTAAGTCTGTTTGACCGTAGTTGCTTGTGGAGCCCATAGTAGGCACGACTTCCACTGATAATCCGCCTCCGGATCTCACGGCTGTTATCGTTGTCCACGAGCGGGGAGAGATTAATTTATTCCCCTCCCACCGCCTCCCCGCCGTCCACTACTCCCCCCCGCGTGGTCTCGTGCGCTCGTGTCCGCCGCGCGTGTATTTTGTTTTTGTTGGAATTTTTTTTCATCCAACCCTTTCTGCTTCGCTCTTTAGTCTGGTTTGTTGTTCTGCCCCGCCCCCAAATGTTCTGCCGACCCTCCCCACGCCATTGGCTGGGCAGATCAATTAACCGGATCTGTTGTGGATCGTGCCGCGCCTGTTAAGCGCCGCTCGTCGCATAACATCATCTCGAGCAGTGTTAAGCAGGAGGCGAGAGAGACCATCACCTCTACAAGACCCCCCCGCGGTTTAAACAATCACCCTAATCCACCCGATATCCTCACAAGCACTGGGTTCCATCCATCGTAGCCTTGATAAGTCGGGTCAGCTTCCCCGGAAAGCTGTTCTCGTCCATGATCTTCCATAGCTCATATCGGTTAATTGTATCATATGCGGCTTTGAAGTCGATGATTAGATGATGCGTTGGGACTCTATATTCACGGCACTTTTGGAGATTCTGCCGCAAAGTGAAGATTTGGTCCGTTGTAGACCGTCCTTCGATGAATTAAATAAGTATTTTGAACGAAATTTTGATTTAATCGTGTGATCCATTCATACATGGAAGACTTATTTTTAACTTAAGATTCGTGTTCCATCCTCATATTTCTCGTGCATTGCATGCATATAATTTCGTTAGCATACCAATGTCTCGTATACTTTACAATGTACATACATATTCCAAACAAATAATTTTTGTTTATTTTTGATCTTTTCGTTTATCAAACATAATGAAATTAGTAAAACATCTTACAGATACGACGAAAATAACTTAAAATAATTTACAAATTAGGTTGGTTGCTGAAAACAATGTTGCTGGTACAATGTTCAATCGGTTTCTAGTATAAACTAAATTTTATTTTCAGTGCATTTTGATGGCGGGTCAATTAGTTCGTGACTTTT
Source organism: Aedes koreicus (assembly GCA_024533555.2). Lineage (NCBI taxonomy): Eukaryota > Metazoa > Arthropoda > Insecta > Diptera > Culicidae > Aedes > Aedes koreicus. Next base: position 172,907 of record JAHHFK020001657.1, on the reverse strand, counting down.
TGAATGATGCACAGGTTTTTGGAAATAAAAATATTTTATTTTTCAACATAGTCTCCTTTGAGTTTTAAACGGTTTGTTCAACGTTTCTCCAATTTTTAATAAAATTTGTAGAAGTAATCAAAATGTGGAATGATTTCATTGTTGGAGCTAAATCTCTATGTGTGGAGCCCTTTTCTCAGGTTTGGGAACAAGAAAAAGTTATACGGGGCAATCCGGATGTGAGCGCCAATCGTAACCCAATTAATTGATTTTTGTCATGGAAACTGCACATGTGTGCACCCTTGCATTGGCTTGGTGTAAAAAAACTTTCTTCTTGACAAAATGCAATCTTATTTTTTTCAATTCTCATTAAATCGACCCAACAAGTTGGCATAATATTAGCAATTGATTGTTTTCCTCTTTTGAATGTAGTCAATGTGAATTATGCTGCGGGCTTTTCAAAAAAGGGTTGCCATTACTTTATTGGCTGTCAAACCCACCTTGGCCTTCTCCGGCGCCCGTTCACTCCGAGAAATCCACTGTTTTGACTGCTGTTTGGTTTTTGATATGTTGTGGTGGATCTACATTTCGTCTACGGTTACGAAACGGTGCACACAATTTGTTCATATCGTGGTTGCACAACGCCAAACACTCCAGTGAAGTTGTCACACGGTTGCGTTTAGCAGACTTTTTTACTATCGTACTGATTGGGCCGAAGGGTCTCAGATTGTTACGAAACTTTGTCCATGAATGAACAAAAAACAATATTCAAAAAAATCAGGGTTGCCAGTTTTCCTGGAATACGCCAATTGAAGTTTTCCGATTTTCCCGAACATCACTAACGATTCATCGTAGAACAAATTTTTTTTTCCAAACTATACTGAAATTTTCCCAAAAATTCGGAAAAAATATAATCTCTAAATAAGTGATCCCAAGTAATCATTCAAAAATCAAACCGCTGAGCCATGTGAGATGCTTTCATAATTTCTCTCACTTTCAATTTCCGATCAACCAATACCATATCATGGTGTTTTGCTATTGTTTCGGATGTAGAGATCGCAACTGTGAGTCCAGAACGTTCGGCAACTTCCGTGCTTTTACGACCACAACGAAATGATGATGGTGCATTGTCCTCAAAGTATACGCTAAGCATTGGTTTGAATGATTGCTTTTTCCGACAAAAATAATGCATAATGAGCACACCAAATTCACTTTTTTCCATTTTCTTCTCAAAATACGTGGTAGTCCTCTATCAATGGCTTTCAAACACATACTAATTGACGTAGCTTGTTCAAATTTCGACAGGAGTAACTGACAGTTGTCTGTTGACAGGAGTGTTACTCTTTCAGCTAAGAAGAGTGAAATTCAAAAAGTCACGAACTTTTTGACCCACCCTCATAGTGTTTAGTTATAAACTATTGATAATTTTCTCTAGGGGAATCTGCTTCGAGCGTCGGCTGTGCACGGTTGTGTCGATTTTTTGTTGCGCAATCCTTTGTTATAGGGTATAGCTCGTTACCTATCTATTCGGTTATCTATTGTTCGGTGGATCGAGGGATCGAGTGACCGTTGATATAGCTGCTTCCTGGTGAGAAACGACAGTGCACCGGATGTGGAGGGCCGGTGATGTGGTTCATAATTTATTAGAATAATTAATTATGATCCATATGCATACTACAGCATACTTATATACAGAGATTTTCTCAGCTTACTATCAAGCGAGTATTACGTAAACGATTCCAATCTACAGTTCATTTGCATTACATTTAAAATTTGATGCATATATTTTTATAAATTTCAATTATTTGATTGATTTCAATATGGTGATTGGTAAAAAACACAGTTTTGCCAAAAAGCCAATTTATCTTCGCAATGACTACTATAAAACTATTTGGTCATGTTTTTTGCCGTTTTAAAACCACATTGAAGCTAACATAAGTTTTTATTTGTTTCCCACAGAAGGCGTTTCGTATAAAACACCTGCCGGAAACAAGAACAACCAATGATTCCAACTTTAAGAACTAGGTGACAGTGCATTCACAGTGAATAGCTACCGTAGTTGTACCTTTTATTAGCAATGCTTATATTTGTGAAGAATATGTATCTACTGTTCTTACAACTAGGATAAACTTAAAACAATTTATTGACAATTATAGTATTTATTTGCTATAATCGGAAACTGCCCGGTAAAAGCCGCTTTAACTGAATTTTGTGGCCGTCAGTGACTTCGGCACAAAATGATTCTCTTTGCCTGGGTTGTGGTTTGGGAGGGGGTGGTTAGCAGTCTGAAACTCGGCCAAAAGATATATTTTTATACGAAAAATCTTTTAACCGAGTTTCACTCAATTTAGCCAACAAAACTTTCCAAGATGAAGAGAATCATTCTGTGCCGAACTAGTGCTTAACCCTACATATTTTTTTATGGATCAGAAGGATCTCTTAAACTCCCCTATAAACGTTAAGTTATTTAGAAATGCCTACTTGAGTAGTTGTTTATGGTGATTTTCCTCAATCTCAATTTGCCGTTTAATGCATTTACTGGAGGCAATGGTTTTGACCATAACAAGATAAGATGAATGAGACCTAAAACGGCATTTAAATACAGCAGTTTACGAGTTCATAAAGTCGCAATAAAACCCTTGATTGGAGTAAAAGGAATTTGAGAAAACAAGATTTTAAGATCGTTGTAAACAAGCTGTGTAGGTTCTAATAAACCTGACTAAAATCTAAAATCTAAAGTCAGTCAGTCAGTCAGTCAGTCAGTCAGTCAATCAGTCAGTCAGTCAGTCAGTCAGTCAGTCAGTCAGTCAGTCAGTCAGTCAGTCAGTCAGTCAGTCAGTCAGTCAGTCAGTCAGTCAGTCAGTCAGTCAGTCAGTCAGTCAGTCAGTCAGTCAGTCAGTCAGTCAGTCAGTCAGTCAGTCAGTCAGTCATTTTCATTTTCATTTTCATTTTGCAGCGTTTGGTGGGGCAATGAGAGCGCAAGTCAATCCAAAGCCGAGGGTTAGGGAGGGGTAATGGCGAACTGGTCTATGCGGACTACTTGAACGCCATGGGAGGTGATAAGGATTAGGTTGGGGTAAGGGGTTTGTAGTGTTTTTTGGATTGAGATGGCCGCGTTGCTACAAAATGATCTGAAATGTTTAATTTGTTTGTGATTTGAAACTAGTAGTGACTGTAATATAACTTTTTCATCTTAAGTAAGATGAATGTTTTTGATAGTTTGACAGTTTTGATTTCGCATATACTTATCTTTGTGTGCTGTCTTTGATTTTTTCGAGGATGCTTCACATGTACTTTTTCTTGAAATAGATATGATCACTTCCTTGTCAAAACCGCATGTAGCCTAGGGCTGAGCAGGTCCTTCGCACTTCAATCGATCCATTTCACAGCCGTTCTCGATCATGAAATCAATAAGAAAATAAGAGCGAAGAGGGTGTTAGTGTTTCATAGTATGCAGGGCGTAGGTGAGAGATTATTGGTGATATTTTCACGACGATATTTTCGTTTCTCTGACTAAGAATTCCGAATTCCTAACCTAACAAAACTTGAACAGCATGAACCAGAAGTAATGATGTTTGAATCAAAAAGGATTTAAAAAAAAAATACTGGATTAAATTTAGACAACAACATTTTAAATTCTAGCCTAGCTTTGGATCTAGTAACCATCCCCATCCCAAACTTAACAATATTTCAAATCACTGACTAACTAATCTGACACTTGGAAAAGAACAGTTCTATTTCCTATCTAGTTTCTTTTTTTCTATTTATTTATTATCTGGTATGGAGGACACATGCTATAAACTGCATGGAAAGGTAACGATAAAATAAGAAGAAAGACTAGCAACCCCCATCCAACCCCAACCACCTCCATCGCCCGTCCCGACAGACACGCGCATCCCGTCCACAATGCGCAGACCCCCCCAGTGCCATGCACTAACACTCGAGAGTCGATATTAGTACACGAGACTGAAGAAGTCCGCACACCGTAGACGAAACACGCGTATCCGTCAAGACAAGCAACAAATGTAGCTGAGATCAAACGGAAACTACCAATTCCTCCTCTAATTTTCCAGTTACAGGTATTCCACTAAAAAGCTCACACTTTCCAGGATTCATACATGGAAAGGTTCATTCTATTGTTCCAATGGTGTTCCCTAAGCGGGCCCTCCGCGTCCTATCTCTAATATACATGCTTGTCGTCGTCAGTCTCAAGTAACACTTTTCTATGACTATGTGCTTCATTTCGAACAGTCAGATAATTACCCTGATCAAAACATTCACCCCTTTCGAAAATGTTGCAATTACATTTAGTTATTATACCATGAGCAAACAGGTATTTCGGTTATTCATTCCATAAAAAAAATGGATGAGTAACAACATAAGTTGTCAATAAAATGAAAAGTGTACTTTTAGTCGTTTCCCTTAGATTGATAGTAAGAAGTCTAAGAGTGAATTGCGGCATAGCCCGCTAGTATCACACCTGATGTTAGTGCCTTTATATAAACGTTCTACGACGTGGCAGTGAAATAAATGATAAGAAAATGTGATACTTTCACTACTGGTCAAATTCTTGGTCTCACATGCATGTTTATAGCATGAGATAAGCCCTCTCACCGTCGACAAGGTGACAAATTTGACCTACGAGAGGGTCTATTTTAACACTTATTCTTAGCAGAAATAGAAATAAAATCAAAATTAAACTGAAACGGAACCCAAACCGAACCAAAATAAAATAGAAATGGATGCAAAACGGATACAAAACGAACCCGAATAGAACCCAAAAGGAATTGTAAAGAAATTTAAAATGGAATCGAAAAGAAAACAAAGCCCCCCCGAAAAAGAACCGAAAAGGAGACAAAACAGAATCGAAACGAAACCGATATGGAGCTGAACCAGAAGTGAAATGGAACTACTGTGATTAACACCCCTCTTCTATAGTAAGTCAAACACTAGACCCTCACTGAGCGGACCCTCCGCACTGTTGCTAAAATAAACTACTTGGAAAGGTTAAATCTACTACTCGTGTTTCCTAAGCGGGCCCTCCGCGTCCTATCTCTAATAGACATGCTTGTCATCGTCAGTATAAAGTAACACTTTTCTTTGGCTATGTGCTTCATTTCGAACAGTCAGATAATTACCATGATCAAAACATTCACCCTTTTCGAAAATTTTGCAATTACTTTCACTTATTACACCATGGGTAAACCAGGTATTTTGGTTATTCATTCCATGAAACAAATGGATAAACAACAACATAAGTTGCCACGAAAATGAAAAGTGTACTTTTAGTCGTTTCCCTTTGATTGGAAGTAAAAAGTCTAAGAGTGAATTGCGGCCAGTATCACACCTGATGTTAGTGCCTTTATATAAACGTTCTACGACGTGGCAGTGAAATAAATGTGCAGAATATGTGATACTTTCACTACTGGTCAAATTCTTGGTCTCACATGCATGTTTATAGCATGAGATAAGCCCTCTCACCATCGACAAGGTGACAAATTTGACCCGCGAGAGGGAGAAAAATAAGCTTTACTGTTAATGCATACAAATGGGATATCTGAACTCGGAACATCTTCAATAATAATCAGGTCCATCTTGACTACATTGTTTCAATTTTCGCAATGTATGATAACTCCTTCCGTGAGTTTGGAACTTGGATTCGCGAATTTTAAATGAATCGTCTCGAGGTCTCCCAGCTGGGCACGGGATTCAAATGGATGAGTGAATTGCTTCTTCAAGGCAAAAAGACACACACACACACACTTGCCTGATGCTCCTGTAATTTAAATTTTTATATCGTTTGGTTTGGTCTATTAATGTGCGTCTGCCACTTCAATTCATGTTACATTATTGGGATCAAAATTGTATTTATAGTCTAATTCATACAAACTACGATTAGTAATCAATAATGACAGTCCACAAAAAGAACCTTCGACATTGGGAGCAATTCATTTAAGTTGAAATAAAATTTTATTATCAGATTTTGTTGATAGGTTCTGGTGCCAAAATTGCCAGTCTCATTTGTAAAAAGTAGGCTTTCAGAAGAGAAACATTAAAGTTTCATAACTCATTTTCCATGCATAAATTTGAAACTGACAGTGTCAGTGCGAGTGTTAATGTGACTCATTTTTTAAATTATGCAAAAATCACATTTCAAAATAAAATTGTATTAATCTAACTAAACTACAAATTTTGTTTATAACTGGCATGTCTACGCTTTGCTTGATCAGATTACAAGCTTCTATAAACAGGTTTTATAGGATTTTTTAAATAAATAAATATCAATTGATTTAATAGGGTTCAAATGAAATGAGTATCTTAATGATGAGCGATTGAGGTTGCAGTGTCAGCCATCGATAAGAATGAGTCTTAAAATTTGCGGATGTCTTCTTCTATGATCTATGAGCTCAAAGTATAATATGGCAGTTAAATTTTCAACAAGAAACGTGTTTTCCACATGACTGAGAATACTGTCCTTAACCCGGTTTTAGTTATCAAGTTATTGGATTCGGATTACCAATTTGAAATTATTTTAGGTCAATTTGAAGCTCATGTAAACTTTTATAACACATCGTAAGGTTCTAGTATAATCGTCGTAAGGTCCTGTTTTAAATAGGTAAAAGTGCATAGGCAACTTTGAATTTTTGATATAAATGGGCGATAAGTGAACACTTTTCAGCTGAGCATAAATAGATTTATTGAAATTAACGGAGCCATGATAATAAGAAAATGGTTTATCTTTTATTTTTTGCTAGACATTCAGCCAGTACTACTTCAGGGTACTATTATCAACACTGATAAGCAAGCAACAATACGAAATGCCTGTGATAAAATAAGGAAATTACAGACATTCCCACTAATTGGTTGAAAGTCGCTGTTATTCAGTAAGTTAAAATGACTCATACGAATGAACACACATGCAACTAATGCACCTCAGCAAAATTAAACAACCCTATTAGTGCGACCGACACAAGCACACACACACACACACACACACACACACATCCGTATACATTCACTCACTATCGAAACGCAAGATTGTTTGTCACTTGTGGTCACGAAATTGCACAACTTGTAACGATAAACAGCTGGAAAACGCAGAGCACTGGCGCTAGTTGTTATCATTTGGACTATGTCCGTGTCCGCTTGTATCAGGTTGTCGATTGTGTAACTGCACTTTGCTTACATTGCCACAAAACGGGTAAAAGGGTAAAGTTACTTTTCCCCTTTTCACTTCAACCGGTATTGCTACTCACTTCCTAGTTGCTGCTGCTGCTGCTGCTGCTGCTAATTCAAAATCAATCGCTTAAATCAAAAGGCAGTCCACCGTGAGACCTTCAACCAGAGTCGCGATACTCGATTGAAACTGCGGAAAATTGCACGGCCTGCTACTTTCGTGGGCTATTGAGAGTGACTAATGCAGTCGCAGCAGAATACACCTTACTCGTAAAAAAAAAACTTTGCTCAACCACAACATTGAAGAAAAGCTTTGCCGATAAACGTTGCTATCAGTTGCCGTGTGATTGAGTGTAGTGGTTTGATTTTCTTCTACGAGTTATGATAAAAGGTATATTTTTGCGGTTCTGTTTTTATTTTCAGATTAATAAATTCCAACAGTTATGTGTTGGGAGAACGATTATGTACTGGATACATAACACAACACGAACATTTATACATTTTAGTACATTCATGTGAATTCACAGCCATTCGCACCTGAACCGCGTGTTATCGCCTCGGAGTCGTGAAATAGCCGATTATCTTTACCTTATGTTAGTAGCTTAGTACTTTAATTTCGATTTTAACCACCATCCTCACACCAACATATCTGAAATAGATCACATATGGAACAGCCGATTGATATGGCGACTCGTTTCGAACTTTTCCTGCTTCGTATGAGCTTGTTGCTGCTTATGGATGATAATGTGATAGCAATGATGACAATGCTGTTGGCAATAGCACTAGTGTGTAGGTGGCACATTATTTATTTTATATTGGATGTGAAAACTGATATAAGGTAGATATCAACTTGATTTTATTTTATGAAGTTGATGGACGGAACATTTTGACTTGGTGTTAAAATTGAATGTAGGTGACTGAACAAGATAAATGATAATTACTTACAGTATGCAAAAATAGTGTATCCACCCCCCCCCCTAACAATTTACATTTTTTTTTGTTTTTCTGGTGAAAATCAGTTGAATTTGATGAGTGTTCTTACATGATTTATCTATTCATGTTTTTTTTTTATCACATTGCCATTGAAAATATGGCATTTATATCTCTTCTTGAGATGTTATGTGATGAATTATGAAAAAGGGTAAAAAATTACGCAAAAAAAAGTTTATCCACCCCCGAACGGATACTACGATTTAAATGTGTTTTACAGAGTTTTAGTGTGTATTCTGCAACTTTCTCGAATGTAAACATTGTGGCTAGCGGTCATTTAGTGCTCTTGAAGTTTTCGTGCTCAAAATTTTAGTTTCGTGTTCAAAATTGGAAGTTATTTGTTGCAAAACGCCCTAAAAAACAGAAAATTTCGATCAGCATCCGAAATTTGAATTTTGAACATCACAAAACTGGCAAAAACTACCGCGATATTGCCGAAATTGTTCAGCTTCACAAAGATACGGTCGCTAGGATTGTGCAGATATACAAAAAGCGTGGTTCTATCTCACCACCTAAGCGACCGGGGCGTCCTTCAAAGACAACTGGCTGAATTGACAGAACTATCGTGAAGAAGGCGGAGCTGGACCGGGGACTATCAGCTACGAACATTGCGAAACAGATTGAAAGTGAGTTTTCCATTCAACTGACATCACAATCCGTACGAAATCAACTTCATAAGAAAGGTCTTAAGGGCAGAGTAGCACTTAAAAAGCCATGGTTGTCCGCAAAAATATCAAAAAAATGTTGAAGTGGGCCCAGGACCACATTTCATGGAACAGTGATGGCTGGAATAAGGTGATTTGGTCAGACGAGACGAAAGTTATGCTATTTTAATCTAATGGTATCACGAGAAAATGGCGGCGAACCGGTGAAAGTTTGAAAAAGGAGTGTTTGCGGCCTACAGTCAAGCATAGCGGTGGTGAGTTACTTTACGAACATTGATTTTTCAACCAACTGAGCATGAATTTGATTTTTATTTCTTCAGGTAGATTCATGGTGTGGGGATCTTGGCTACATCCGGTGTTGGAGAACTTGAGTCCATTGATGGAATCATGACCAAGGTGGTTTATTTGGACATTTTGAAGCGAAAACTACCAGCCTCTGCACAAAAGCTAAAGTTGGGGCCCAGATATATGTACGTTCCAACAAGCCGGAGATCCGAAGCACACCCCAATGCTGGTTTCGCAGTGGTACAAGGAAAAGCGTATCAAGGTTATGGAGTTGTCAGCACAGTCTCCTAACCTTAATCCGACCGAGCATCTCTGGTCAATTTTTAAAATTAAGGTCCAGGAGCCAAAACCAACATGCATCCAGCAATTACGGCAGGTAATCTCAATTGAATGGGACAAAATCACCCCGGAAACACCTGCTAAGCTTGTTGAGTCTATGCTACGACGATGTCGAGCAGTTATTGAAGCCAAAGGTGGTCATACGAAGTACTTAAACTATATGAGCCAAAGCGGTGGATATACTTTTTTTGCGTTATTTTTAACTTTTTTTTCTATCATCATGTTTCAAATTTCAAAGAATTTGTTTTTTGTTTTGAACTCACATGAATTTGCTTTGTTTTTGCATAAATAATAATCAACTGAACAACAATTAAACGTGTTTAAATTTTCTGGTGGATTTTTTGGAAGAAATCTATTTTTTCCCTGAGGGTGGATAAACTTTTTTTGCATACTGTATATTCAAATTCCTGCAAATTACAGATGTCACATGTCATAATAAAATAAAAATTATTTATCACAGACTTTTTCAGCCTCATAGGGAAAGTGTATCAGGATTGGTCATTAGTTTTCTTTAATGACCGTACTTCCGTGCAAAATAGGTTTCTTATTCAATGAGCAACCCCACTATAACAGCTGTAACCGTTTTTTTTATTACGGGAGGGTGCTTAGTTTGTGAAGTTTAAATATCCGTAAAAAATATTGAAATAAGGACGCCAAACAATTACATTGAAGGGAGGCATTTCAGTATTCAGTGTGTGTTGCTGTTGCTGTTCACTATAATTATATGGATGTCAGCCGTTTTCACTTTTTAATACATGCAAGAATTGCAGAAACTCAAAGGAGGTTAATTGCCTCGCTTAGTGCGTTTTAAACCCTCTTACCCTATACTTGCATCGTGCTCTATTGCTTGAAACGGAGGCAATCTTGAAATTCATGAACCTATAAAAATCCCTAATTAAAAGGAATCTTACTGAAATTAGTACTCGAGTTTTTATTCGCATGGGGTATGCAGCACAACATATTTCCAACGAGAACACAACCAGAATTTTATAATTTTATACTTTCTTTCTATTCATCACCTGCATTGGTTGTTCTAAAAAAAATACACAATATATATCTCAAAAAACCACTAAAAAAACAACAAAAAAAAAAATCCAATTACCCAACTTAAAATTCTGCCCGATTCCCACCCCGGAACATCTTTTTTTGCAGCAGCACCCAAAAAAACCGCCGCAAGAAATCTTTTAAAGTGGTTTGTATACCTAGGCGCCCACTTTCTCTGTCCCGAGGGCTGCAAAATGGTGAGTAGACACCTGGGATGGAGCGTGCGTCCTCGCAACATAGCTTTAGTCCTCACAAGTTCCTACCTCATGATTCCACGGGTCAAAAGATGACAAAGACCGCCAGCTAATGGTTGCGTACTTAGCTGGTAGTGCAGCCTGGGCACTGTTGTCCTTCTGACTTCAGCTAGATTGAGGAGGTGCGTGCTGAGCGTCTGTCCACCAAGGAGGTGCGGCTCAAACAGCGTCTGTCCTGGCATCCAGCGGTTGAGTAAGAAACGCTGTATCGCGTCAACTATACATTAGGTGACAGCCGCACCAAGGCGATGTAGGCAGCGTGTCCCCGGTAAAGTAGCATGCTGAAATCTTACCCTACCACGAATAATGGAAGTATTCTTTTTACGGTATATAATTTCAGATCATTCATGGAATTCCCAAGTGTTGTATAATAATTTTGAATTGTTTTCTTCCCCCGTGGCTATGATAATGCAAGTCCTTCTACAATTGCAGCAGGATCAGTAGACATGCAGACATTACAAATATAATTGTTATTATAATTTTATATTATAACATCCCTTCACAATATTATTCAATGCTATTTTCAGCTTCGCATTTGCATCGTTGTAAGTTTTGGCCCACCTAACTCACGTTGTGTATTTGAAAAGATAGGATGGTTTTTACATATTTTTTTTGAGAGAGGATAATATACGACAAATTCTACATATATATATATATATAAAGATATATATATATATATATATATATATATATATATATATATATATATATATATATATATATATATATATATATATATTCGTCGTCCAAATTAGTTAATTCAAAAACTAACATTGTTTATGAGCCTACCTTTTCTATTTTACAGACATAAAGAATCATTTATGGGACCAGTAGGAAAAATGAGTTATCGGAGAATATCCTGTCATTTATTTTTAATCTTTTTTTTTTTTTTATTTATTGAGTTACCGTTTTTGGGTAGTAATCATACTCGTATGAAATTTATTTGCCTAAATTTTCTTTGCTATTTTGCTAGGATGCCAGGTGATCAACTTTATTTCATTATATCACGTTGGAATTTTCGCTATTTTAGAGTTTCAATCATCTAACATCGCAGCGGAAGAGGCAAATAGTGGCATTTAATTATTATATCTACATTATGTAGTATTTCTTTACAACATCGTATTATTTCCATCACATCACGACCTTCACATTTTCATGCAACAAACCTGATTTAGGCGGAATCTGGCTTAACCAAGCAACACAGTTTGTATTAAACAAGTTGAAAGTACTGTCAAATGACAAAAACAGGTTATCAATATAAGTGTATAATACTTTATTTCATACTTTAATATGACGTAAAAAGCGCAAAAAGTGAAGCCTTATAAAACATAAAATGGAAAAAAATATCCTCATACAAAAATATAACATCGCCAAGCGTGGGATTTGAACACTAGTCCTTGGCGTGATAGGTTTGTAGCTTCTTTGCTAAGCCAACTCCGATTGTTGAAAAGTCAACTCTGAGTATCTATGATTTGCTTCCCGTTGGCAGTGAAACCACAATCTTGTACAACAAATTCATCGTTATGAAAAAAAAAACACGTTTTGCAAAACATGGTTGGTGTAATGTAATTTCAACAGTATATAGAACTGCCCATAAAATCTTGTCCTGTTTATGTTTTATAAATGTATGGAACCATGTTTTTAAGAACAATAATAAAGTATTAATCACTTGCAGCAGTGAAAAAAGTATTTTTAGCTCGACCGTTAGTCAGAGTGATATATAGAATACGAGAGATCCAAACCGCTCCGAACTTGACATGTTTTGCAATACGTTTATAATACATTTATAATACAAACAATTATAAATCATTCTAAAAAGATGTTTTGTGTGTTACTTATCCCAAGCCAACAAATTCAATTTTAAAAAGGCCCACTTGAAGCAGTTCTCAAGACTCATTTGATAAAACCACGCATAAAACTTGATAGTTTACATACCATCGATAAAACAGCCATAAAACCCTCATAAGTTCAAAAAGGCCCATACACAGGAATTCTCAAGACTATTTCCCAAGATTCGCTTAAAACTTGATAGTTTTATCGGTACATACTTGTAATGACATGCTGAATGGGGAAAAAAAAAAAAACATCGATATACATATGACGTTTCTTTTCCAAAGTGGATACGTATGTAAATTAATTGTAAAATTGACCATAAATGCATGAATTTTTTGCCTGCAACTGATAAATTTTTCATGCGACGTTCAGTTTATTGGTGTTTTATAACATAAAAGTTCGAAAATTTTAATGCGCCACGGAATCATTGCTAGAACATTGATTTATTTGAAAAATAAAAAATACTTGAAAATTCAACAATTAGGTGACAAGGCTGAATGAATTGTGTCTACAATCCATTTTAAGTTTCAAAATGTATTTTAAACAGCAGAAATTGTTCGTAGCATTGGAAAAACGAGAGTTTTGTTGCATGTATATGAAAATGGCTGCCATTCGAGGGAATCCAGAATAGCCACGCTCGCCATTTTTTCAATGGTTTTATCTAAAACTACCATAAAACGTATATAAAACTAATATTTCTTGCACAAGACTAACAAGATTTTTTTAGGAACGTGATAAGTTCATCTTTACTTGTTCTATTCTTGAAAAAGAGGAGTAACGCTTGAATAAAACTTGTTTGAATTGCTCAAGGTAAACAAGTCTTTCGTAAGGTAGCCATAACATCATTGTGGAGAAGGCTCATCATAAACAAAGAAAATGTGGACGTTCAAATCAAAAGTGCCTATGCATAGTTGTTGTTCATAATTACAACTTATAATTTGTTGTTTTTAATCACCAGCGTAAGGTGATTAAAACTTAAAAAAAAAAACTCTAACTTGAATATGCTAACAATGGATTTGGGAAGAAGAACAGATAATAATATTGCGTCGATGGCTGAAACATCAGTTGAGCGAAAGATGAATTTTCTCTTGATCTGTACGCTGAACCTAGCGTTGGAAGAAGTGCACTGTGTAGTGGATCACTGAGCGATTCCAGCGCACTACTTCCGACTTTGGATTAAACGTGCGGATCATGGGAAAAATCGATTTTCGCTCAGATGATATACTAATTTTTACTTGCAACGAGTATAAATATTGTGTAGCCTATTGGGAACTGAAATGCACGACTCGGGAGAATTCAACATTAACATAACATTTGACAATCGCAAATGCACATTAAACCTTACGTCAAAAGTACTGCTCTGTATTTCCACGGTGGTGCGCCATATAACGCACTACCTGAGACGTTAGGTTTAACTTGCATAACTGGCATAAAATCAAATATCATGAGTTATGCATTTCGGTTTTCAACTGGCGACACATTGCACCATTTTATTTTATTCGTTTTACTCATAACGCATAGACCCTTTTGATAAGTTAATCTCAGTAGGCTGCGAATCCAATGGAACTAGTTTTTAATTTCTTCCACCTGTGGGCGTCCATTGTGACAGTTTGTTTATTTATCACATAATGTTCTTTCTCAAGAATATATACTCTTATTTAAAATCAAATAATTCTAAGAGAGTTTTATGGCAGCATTTCCAAGATACATTCATCTTAAAGAAGAATGTGATAAAACTTTTACAAAACTTTTATCAGGTTTTATGCAAGTTGCGAAACGATGTCTTGAGAGGGGGATCAAGTATCTTATAAAACTACTGATAAGGTGAATTTGACTTATAAATGATGTAGTTTTATGGAGGTTTCTTCAAGTGTTCTTTAAACACTCTTGAGAACTGTTAATGAATTAAAACCACCTTAACTTGGAAAATGCCCTGATAAAACCGGATGAACTCCATAATGCTCTGATAAAACTACCATAAAACATGAATAAAACCAATTTGCATTTGAATTGCTACTTGGGATAGCGTCCTTTTTCGACGTTTGCCTCGTAAACTATGAAAACAAAACGTTCTTACTAAATAATTGTTTCGAAAAGGCATCTTTGCTAACGGGATGAATTTTGATTGATGTTGAAAGATTGGTGCTTAACCGTGAAATGAGCATTTTTGGGAGGGAAGCCGAAGCGATCCAGAGTTTTTCGAAATATAAGCCCAACTTTTAAATTAACTGACTATTGTCTCGTGTTTTCTCTCGCTGCCTCAGAGCTCGTCCTCAAAACCGATCTTTTGCGAAATAATACCACTCGTCGAGAGTCATTTTGCGAATACGCAGGGTACATTGTATCGCAGGTAGGATATAATAATTTCTCACCTTTTTAGAGAGAGAATACAGAAATCAATGATGTATGATGTAAGATATGTACTACCACCCATTGTAGCACGGAAACTAAGTCCGACAGCAATGGGCTCTCCTCTCTGTTAGACTTGATCAAGCTTTAATAACCACTTATTATCCTTATCATGCCATTCTATGAAGGGCCAAAAAGGGGTTGGGTGGATCGATATGCAACATCAGTTATACGTTTCCACAGGGATATAAAGAATCTCCTTCCAACAACAATATTGAACAATTGGTCAAAAGAGCGAGCTATCTAACATGAGAATGTCCCAATGGGCGGGGAGAAGAGCCAGTCCTCTATTCACAAACTGTTAGCAATGGGGAGTTGGCATTCCCACTCTCCCCATCCAGAGTGCTTCAATCGGGCCCTTATAGTCCCTCCCATTCCCATGAAATATTTTTATAATAGCGTATATATTTATGTAAATGGAAAATGCTTCAAGCATTCGTATCTATTATATATGATCTTCATTCGGTTGATCCAAAAATGCAAGAAATGTTGTAAAATGTTAAAGTGTAGAGTTCTGTTGTTCCGCGCTTTGGCACGTTTTCGTTCGTATTCAGCGATAGCAGCATTTCACCACAATCTTAATTTGAGGTATCCGGAAAAAGTTTGTTGAATGTATTGAAATTTTACAAAACTAGATTTAATATATATTTGATTTATTGTAGCCATGGTCGCTATTTGCTGATTGATGCTGATTTTATAAAAGCAATTCGCTTTTATTTTTGCTGGCCTAATAGTTATTGCTCCTGAGTTAAGAAAACAGGAAAGATTGAATTGAAAAAGAGTTGAAGACAAATGGACATAAAAAACAATAAGTAATGTTTAAATCATCTATGAAGTAGAATCAATAAAAGAATATTATCAAAGATAATGATATTATGAGTTATGATAAAGTAATGGCAAAGATTGAACTGCAATTTTTCAAAGTATGGGCCTACATGGTCGTGGTTTTTTACTCCCATATAAAATGTATGGAGAGTCGAAAAAAAAAACTTCAACTATTCAACTCAACTTTAACTTCTGAATTTTTTTTACCAGCTTTCCGAAAATGTGGGTTTCATCTTGCGCAAACTTGCGCAACTATGGTTCTGGAAGGCCAGAGTCCTGCGATGTCTGGGAAACCCTTGAAATTGGTAAATACATAAATCTCATACTAGATTACCACGGTCTTACTCTTCTTATAAGGAAGTGCATAAATATATATAGCTTGGAAAAACGACTTCTGATCCAAAGCCTGGAGAACCGAGTGTGATATACAACGAGCTCGATGCACTGTGTGTGTGTGTGTGTGTGTGTGTGTGTGTGTGTGTGTGTGTGTGTGTGTGTGTGTGTGTGTTGTGTGTGTGTGTGTGTTACGAAACGTTTAACTCAGTTTCCCATGCAACTTCTGAACCGATTTGAATGAAACAGCCACCGAATGAAAGGTACTGTAGTCCTATACTTCACTTCTGAATTATTTGAATCGGTTCACTGGATGCGAAAATTCCCCGGTAAGGGGCCAATTTTGGCCTAAGATCAAAACCCATCATGTGGCACCTCAAATTACATGCGAACATACATCAAAAATAAGTCCAATGGTCATGATATCAAAAGTCCAGAACTACATTGGTCTCATACGGGTTGAGATTCCGGCTACTCCCAGAAAAGTGGCCACATTCCGTTTTGGATCGAAACCCATCGACACATCAAATAACATGAGAACTTAAAAATAAGTTCGATGGCGATGATATCAAGTTTCCAGGACCACATCCCGGTTCTTATTCCTAGTTCTCCTAGGAAAATGTTAAAATGGTCAGATCTCACGATAGGTGGATAAATTTAACTGTTTATTTTCAAGTAAAATTGCAATGCAATGTGAGAACAAATTCACTGTAGAAATTTTTTTTTGATTTCAACTGGTTACTGCGTGGTTTTCCGGATCATCCGGGATTTGCGGAATATCTGAAGAGTTGTGCATCACTTTCGTTCTGGAGTAACACGATTTTTACCATACATTTTTACAAAGAAAAAATATAGATTGCTTAGAAAACCAATTGCTGATGCAATGCCAAGGATTCCTACAGGGTGCGGCAGAAAATAATGCGAAAATTTGTTCTGTTTCTTTCAAATCCCATTTTCAACTAATTCAAGCAATGATATCAACATTTTCGAGTGCAGTTATTTTTATAAAGTCCTTTTAAACAAATGTATTCAATGTGTCCTCCCTTTTTATTAATAACATCCTCGAGCCGACGCCGGAAGCCAGAGCATGCCTTTCGGACGTAGTCCTCCGACATTGACTGCCATGTGCGTGTTATGGTTGACTTCAGGGTTTCACACTAGGGTGTGATGTTTTGCAGGCTCGTGCTTCAACATATGCCCAAATCGAATAATCCAACGGATTAAGATCTGGACTGCTAGGGGGCCACAAATCCTTCGGCCAAAACTTCATGTTATCGTTCAACCATTGTTGGGTTCGATTGGACGTGTGACACGGCGCTCCATCCTGCTGTAGGACAACGTTTTGGTCCTCGGAGAAGTTGGCCTTCACCCAGGGAAGCACTTGGTCCTTTAAAATACCGATTTACACTTCGGTATCGATTTTAACTCCAGCATCAATAAAAACAGGCGGCATTTTCAAACCGTTGGATGCCACTAAGCCAAACATCATGACACCAGCCGGATGTTTGGTTTGAAATTTGAATTTAACTTTTCCGGAACGTTTTCCATTTTCTTCCGGCTTCCGCTGCTTAGGACCATCCTGCAGGGATTTTTTTATGAGGTAAACTGTTAGCAAATGGCACCCTACCACCTTGGCAATCTCTTTTGGCTTCTTCTGGGCGAGCAACAGACTGGCGATCACTTCTTTCGCGAACATTTTGACGAATTTGCAATAAAACAATATATGCAATAAATAGAATGTTTGGATGCAGCACTTGAAAGTAAACATAAACAAATACACTTTCGACAGAAATTAGTCACTAGCTACACGAATTAACCCAATGCTCAAGTTTGAACATTTTCGCATTATTTTCTGCCGCACCCTGTAAAGAGAAACGATCCTGCATCCTGGCTCCTTGGAAAGATGCACTGCCACTTCGCATTTTCAAAATAATAAAATTCAGCGTCGTAGAGAGCATGCGGATGAAGTTTTGTTATTGTTTATTTGATAAGTTGATAATTAAAACCCAAAAAATACAATCTTGACTAGTTGCGTTGAATGTTATTTATCACTCGGTACTCCGGGCCTCGGACCAAAAGTCGATTTTCCAAGCGATTTGTATACCCTTTTTTTGTAAAAAGGGTAAAAACACACACATGTGAACACACATATTGGAATTAATCATTATAATCATTATAATGACTTCACGTTCTATCGTCTGAATTTCCTTTATTAAAATGAACATGAAAAATGTAGTCGACACTAAAATAATAAAAACTGGACATTTCTTTAATTATTTCAAATGTTTTTTTTTATATCCATACTAATTTTTTAAAACAATAACTCATTATTTTTCATATACTTTCATCATTAAAAACTGAAACCATTAGACCGGTTCAAAAGCTATAATTCTTTGAGAAATAATTATTTTCTAAAATTTCGGTTTTTGGACCACCCTATTTAAAATGGATCAGCTTAATGACAAAATGAAAAATTCGAGTCATATATTTTTCGAAAAGGAACAAACCTACTTAGTATTACAGAATTCTAATATCCACTTCTTTTTTTTTTGTTTCAAATTGCTGAATTATCAAATTTTACGAATGTTACTAAAATACTTGGGAACACATAACCTTGCTTCAGAGACGGACAATACAATAAGACCAAAGACCGATTTTCATACAAAATTTTCATGTTTGGAGGCTTGTCTTTCACTTTCCTGTGAAGTAATTGAACTGAAATTTTGGTAATAGCCTAGAAATAACCTGAATTTTCATCTTTAATAAATTCATAATTTTTTATTCACCACTTCAGAAGCTACAGACACCACCTACGACAGAACAAGAAGACCTCCTTTTGATATCCATAGTTTAGGCCATGTTGATGAATGTGAATTACAATCTATAATATACTGATATTAAAATGACCTGTGCATCAATAATCAAAATTCAGATCCTCAAATTCGAGCATCCTTTATGGAAATCAAAAAGTGGTGTTATTGTTTTGTCGAATGCGGTGTCTGTAACTTTTAAAGTGGTTAAGGAAAAATGATGGATTTATTGCAGATGAGAATTTAGGCTACTTCTGGACCACAGCCGAATCAGCTCAATTGGTTCTCGAGAAAATGAAAGGCAAGCCGCCTAACATGACCATTTTGTATGAAAATCAGGCTTTGGTCTTATTGTATTGTCCATCACTGTATGTAAATTCCATATTTAGACTTTTTTCCGCCTTTTGTATGGAATGAAATCACTGAGCGACGGGGTGCAAACCTGGAACAAAGCGTTGCAGGATCATTCGAAATATATATCCACTGGTGAAAGTCTAGATTAGCCTGATAAACACATTAATTATTGTTATGAATAATGTAATAAATAATTAATTATGGTCTATTCTTTCACTTTTCTTTCAGAATCATTATGTTCCTTGGAAGCAACAATTGTTGAAATAATTTTGAGCGTATACGACGTACCGTCTGCAAAAGAGGATGAAGTGTTTCAGCAGCTAAAGGATATATGTAAGGAACCTTAAGAAAAACGCAATAATATTATAGTCTTAAACTTAAATATGAAATACACTAAGATATCTTGAGTTGATCAATTCACTTGAAAAAACATTTTAAATTGCTTTGATTTTGTGTGCATGTGTTACCTTTCCATTCAATGGTTAAAAAACAGTTTTTAAAATTTTGAGTATTTACACCAAAAATTGTGATTTTTTTTAAAAACTGCCATATGATTACTTTTTGCCAAAAACGTAAAATGTGATTCGAATAAGGTCGATCAGTTGTTCCGTTCTGAAGTATCACTGAAAATAAACCGTGTAAAAAAAGACCTTGGTGTATAACACCGCCATTTTTTTTTTTTAAAAAATC
The DNA here is from genome assembly GCA_024533555.2 of Aedes koreicus. Lineage (NCBI taxonomy): Eukaryota > Metazoa > Arthropoda > Insecta > Diptera > Culicidae > Aedes > Aedes koreicus. The sequence continues at coordinate 152,921 of JAHHFK020001657.1, read as the reverse complement.
TTCATACTAAAATGTTCTGTCTGTCTGCTTATAGAATCGGACACTACTGAACCGATCGGCGTGAAATTTTGTATGTAGGGGTTTTTGGGACCGGGAAAGGTTCTTAAGATAGTCAGAGACCCCTCCCCCTCCTGAAAAGGGGGCTCCCATACAAATGAAACACAAATGTCTGCGTAACTCGAGAACTAAACAAGCAAATGTAACAAAATTTGGCATGTGGGGGTTTTTGAAGGCAAAAAAGGTTTCAATGGTAGTGAAGGACCTCTCCCCATTCTGGAAGGGGGGCTCCCATACAAATGAAACACAAATTTCTGCAAAACTCAACCTAACCTAACCAAGCAAATCGAACCAAATTTGGCATGTCCAAGTTTTTTAAGGCAAGAAATGTTTCTATGGTGGTTTAAGACCCCTCCGCTCTCCGAAAGTGGGGGAGGGGGCTCACATAGAAATGAAACACAAATTTCTGCATAACTCGAGAACTAATTAAGCAAATGGAGCCAAATTTGGCATGTGACGATTTTTAAAGGCAATAAATGTTTATTTGGTGGTTTGAGACCCCTACTTTCTCTGGAAGGGGGCGCTCTTATACAGATGAAACAAAAATTTTCATAACTCAGAGGTAATCAAGCAAATGGAACCAAATTTGGCATGTGGAGGTTTTTGAAGGAGAGAAATATTTCTTTGGGGGATAAGACCACTCCGCCCTATGAAAAGGGGGAAGGGGGTCTCCCATACAAATAAAACACAAATTTCTGCATTACTCGAGAACAAATGAAGCAAATGGAACCAAATTTGGCATGTGGAGGTTTTTTAAAAGGCAAGAAATGATTTCTAAGGCTTCAGATATATATATATATATATATATATATATATATATATATATATATATATATATATATATATATATATATATATATATATATATATATATATATATATATATATATATATATATATATATATATATATATATATATATATATATATAAATATATATATATAAATGAATTAATGTCTGTATGTCTGTCTATCCCTTATAGACTCGGAAGCTTCAGAACCGATCGGCGTGAAAATTCGTATGCAGGGGTTTGGGGAAGGTTCTTATGATTCTTTAAGACTTCTATCCTCTCTGGAAGGTGGGGCTCTCATGCAAATGAAACACAAATTTCTGCCTAACTCGAGAGCTTATCAAGCAAATGGAACAAGATTTGGCATGTAGGGGGGTTTTGAACAGAGCATTGGCCGTAAAAAGAAAAACCCGTCCTCCCCAATCCCGACCAATAGAACGCGCCCAACACAACGGTTGGGCGGGGCCAAGCCGCACCCCCAGAACGCAGACCGTTTTTTTTGCACCACCGTATGAGTTTAGTTTCGAGAAAAGATGTGTGTAGGACAAAGTCTTGCCAATATTCCAAGAGAAAACTAACCTAGAAACCCAACCCAAATAAACGAAAAAAAGGTATGATTTGCCGTTTTACCAAAAAGAAAAACTTCCTCTTCTTTTCAAAGAACCTAACGTAAAAATCAACACTGAATATGACATCAAGCAGATTTTGAAGAACCATCTGCTGCCTCATGCTTCAACGCAGTATGTGAATACACCATATTGTTTCCAACAGCACTCAGCTCCAGCTCATAAGGCAAAGGAAAATTTGCACGATTTCACCACAAGCGTAGAATGGCCTGCATCTTCATCGGATCTCAACCCACTTGTCTACTTTGTTTGGGGTTATATGCTTCAACATATAGGCCCTACGAAAGGGCTTTCCTTAGAACGATTCAAGAAACATTTGGTTGATATTTGGGACCAAACTCCTCAGGAATTTGTGCGTGCCAGCTGCGATGGGTTTACAAAGCGTTTGCGCAAAGTTATCAATGAAAAGGGCGAGGGATTCGAATTGAATTAATATGGTTTATTTCTAAAACATGTATCTTTCAAATGAAAAACAAATCATTTGATTGATTTATTTTTCTGCTATCCCATTTTGTTTTAGTGACACCTATTGTGAGACACCCTGTATATCCAAGTGATTCTTAACTTTAAAGCCTACATTCACACAATTCGTAAGTGATTTATAACAGTTCAGGATGATCAGACGCCTCTCGCTAGCAGCCAATCCAAAACACGGGCCAATCCAAAACAAGAGGGAGCTACGCAGGAGCATAGACTTCAACATTGAACATGAAACAACATGAATAGATGTTGACATAGAAAGCCAAAGACTACCATATGATAGGAACATGAATACATTATATGTTAACCCCTTGTCATCAGACAGGTAGAAACAAATAATACCAATTCAAGCATTAACTCACAAGCACATGAGTATAAATAATAGACCTACTGAGACGTCCTCTTCAAGTCGAGCACTCGACACTGAAAAAGTCTGTAAGTCGCAAACGAAATAGAGCGATTCCATGAACAAGTGGGAAATTTTTCCAGTTTTTATTTTTTGTATTTTTTGATTTGCATGAACCTTGCATACAAGTTTTTGGGGAAGAAAAACGCCGTTTTGCATACTTGGTTCGCCATTTTGAATCTAGCCTTACTTATGAGAAGGGCCTATGAAAAATGCACATGATATCTTCAAAAAATTATATCTCGGAAACGGTTTGTCCGATTGGTTTGGTGTCTTGGGCGAAGTTTTAGACAATTGTTGGTGCTATATGGAGAAAATATGCACAGTAAAAAAAAAAGAAAAGGGCCAAAACTTATTAAGTTATCAAAAAAATCAATATTAAATCAGTAATATCTTCTAAACGGTGCATCTTAGAAAAATGTTACTGAAGTACTTTTTGCTTGCAAATTTGATTTTCTTTCATAAAATAAGGATGACAAACTTTTTTGACTTTTTTTAATAGCTTTTTTGAAAATTGTAATTTTTAAAAAAAAATTTTTTTCATTGTAACCTATTTTTCTCCAGAACAACCCATGGTGCACTAGATAGCATTTTCAGTCAGCTATAACAAAAGAATAATTAAAAAATTATTGACATGTAACTTTTAAGGGAAAATCTATATTTTAGTTCAAAACACAAAAACCAAACTTTTTTTTTATCGTGCATATTTTTTACATATAGCACCAACAATTGTCTAAAACTTCGCCCAAGACACCAAACCAATCGGACAAACCGTTTCCGAGATACAATTTTTTGAAGATATCATGTGCATTTTTCATAGGCCCTTTTCATAAGTAAAGCTAGATTCAAAATGGCGAACCAAGTATGCAAAACGGCGTTTTTCTTCCTTAAAAACTTGTATGCAAGGTTTCATGCAAATCAAAAAATATGAAAATTACTCGTTGCTGAAATGATATGGAACCGCTCTAGGGTCTCATGAAAGGTATTCACTTGTAAATTACGACGCTGAGAAAACAACAACGGTTGAACCTACTTATATAACCTACCTACTTAAAAGATAGCCAAGAATTTGTAAACTCCCCTACATCATGATTTCGGAAAAAAAAAAAAACAGAAGCGGAACGTCAAACAGTTTCATTGTAATAAGTTACATTAATTTATATTTTTCTATTTTATAATGTTTTGAAGAAAGAGACCTTTTTTAAGCCTACCTTGGCCCGCCACTGTTCCGCAAGTGTGGTGTACCGATCGTTAAGAACATGCCGTTTTTGTTTGTCCGGGAAAATCAACGTCGTCTTTCGTCCGTCCAGATATACGGACCACCGCTTCCCACTTCGATGACTGTTCCTAGCGGTCGTTTTAGTGTATGGGCAGTAGAATGTTACGCTGCTGTAGGTTTCGGGCTTGTTTTGCTGTTGCGAATAAAAATGAAAATTCGAGTTTTGTAATAAATCAAAAGATAAAAACTTTAAAAACAGGATTTATGGATCTAGAAAGTCAATTAGTGTACTTAGTAGGGTGATTCAAAGCATCGATTCAGCGTCACCTTAATCAATCTATTTTAAACCAGATCCAGACTCATGTCCCAAAATTTGAGCTCAATCGGTTGCGAGCCCTTTGAAGTTTCTATGGTAATTACTACCCGAGCAGGAACGAATATCTTCATAACTGGGCTTGGTATTTAAAACACACACCCCCCCACAACCAAACAAAAAACAAAAAAAAAAAAAAAAAAAAAAATACCCCCCCCCTCCCCCCCTCCAACAAAAAAATTTTTTTTTTATAAATTTTTTTTTCTTCTTTTTATTTTTTCTTCTTTTTCTCTTCCCCTCACCACCACCAAAAATAAATAACAAAAAAAAAATTATTTATTATTTTTTTTTTTTTTTTTTTTAGGATGTCAAGTTGTTATTTATTGGTCAGTTCATGAACAGAATACAGTGTTTAAAAATTTAAAAATTTACATCTAGGTGAAAATTCAAAGCGTTCACATCTATTCTATTGTTACATTGATTAACAAAGTCGATGTAATTGATTAGTAATTGAAGAATCTTCACTCTTGAAGCTCTGTTTATTCCTACTAGGTCAGGTCTCACCAGGTCATCGAAGGTTAACTGTCTCCATCCACCCATTATTCCTGCTAGCCTCTGCTGTAAAGCCATCCAAGCCGGGCCTACACGAGCACAGGTACAAAATTTGTGTAGGAGCGTCTCTACTGTTTGGTTTCCGCAATGTGTGCAGTTATCGTTCTCCACTCGTCGCATCGTAAAAAGAAGCACTCTGTGCTCGCATTTTTTGTTTACAAATAGGTAAAGTTGGCTTCGTTGTGCAGATAAGAATCGGGTATCTGCGATGTTACGCCAGGCACGTGGCCAGTTGATCTCTGGATTATTGCATTCCACCTTTGGTGGGTCAGTCTGCTGAACGAAGTGTCGGTGAATGAGATCGGCGGAAGGGTTTTGTTGGATTTGGAGGGGAATTTGGGACAAGTTTGTGAGGATAATTTTAAGGTCAGGATGATCTATTGATATAGTGGGACGGGGACTGGCGTGGAAAAGAAGGGATCTGTAGAAGGGAAGGGAATCGATCTCCGATAAGTGTCGGTTGATAGCCAATGATTTTGCTTTGAATGCAACTAAATGCAAGTTTAATCCACCGTGCTCTTTGCTTCGTGCCAACTGTACCATCGGGACACGGCCGACTATTCCTCTCCAGAGAAACTTTCCCATCGTTGACGTTATTTTCGCCGTGTGTACTGCTAGAGGTGGCAGTACCGACGAAAGATACCATAGTTTTGATGTACCAAACGTGTTCAACATAATTATTTTCTGGTGCAATGTTAGCATACGCAACGATTGCAACCACATCTGTTGTGCAAACTTCCCCACAAGCGCATTCCAGTTGAGGGTTGTCATCAGCCTTATTGAGTTTGCAAAGGTAATACCCAGAATTTTTACTGTGTCGGCTGTCTGCAGCCACTGGACATTAATTTCATTGCCTTCGCAAACCCCAACGTTGATCGCAGTAGTTTTCCGTAAGTTCAGTTTTGCGCCGGCAGCGCGACCGAAGCGGAGAAAAATTTCATTCATTGCTTCGATCTTCCAAGCTGATGTGACTATCACAGTGATATCGTCGGCATAGGCAACCAACAAATCGCTGCCGCACACTTGCTCGAGACGGCACACCAGCGGGTGAAGATAAAGCACGAAGAGGTGCATCGACAACGGGTCGCCCTGCCGCACAGAGCGCTGTATTTCGAACGGACGAGAAAGATGCCCGTTGACCAGTAGCCGAGAGGTCGATCGAGTAGCGATACGAGAGAGGAGAGTGATGAGTTCCTGGTTGAATCCGAGCGACCGCATGGTCTCGAATAGAAAAGAGTGCTGGACCCGATCGAACGCATTTTCCAAGTCGAAGCTTATCAGTTTACCGGCACAACGTTGATGACGAAGGCTGGCTATGCGATCCTTCAGTGCGAGAGTCGCCTGGAAGATATTTTTCTCTGAGTTGGAACATTTCTGTCCGTCGCTCAGCACGCGATGGGCTTTCATCACACACTCAAGGCGATTTTTTAAAATGCGTGATAGCAGCTTGTAGTCGCTGTTGAGCAGTGAGATGGGACGGTATGAGCGGGCTGTATTATCGCCGCCTTTTTTCTTCACCAGTACGATGATACCCTCCACAAATGCGGGGGGAAGGTTGCCGGTAAGTGCCTCATTCAACAGCAGATTCAATTCTCGGTGAATGACATCAAACATGCGGAGGTAGAACTCTCGTGGTATACCATCGCAGCCGGGGGATCTCTTCGGTGCGCTTGTTCGGATGGCAAAGAAGATCTCTTCAGTGGTGATTTCGCTCGTGCAGGCTTCATTTGTTGGGTCACCTTCTGGGATTATGCGTTCGCACTGAAAGCCATTTTCGTTGTTCCCGTCGGCTTCTTCCGAGTAGAGGCTCGAGAAGAAATTAAACAGATTAGCCTCGATCGCTTGTGGCTCGGTAACAACATCACCTTCTCCCGTTCGCAAACGCGTGATGTTCGTCCTCTTTCTTCGTCTCTCTCCTAACTGAAACACCGACATGGGTTCTCCTGCCACGTGTGTCTCATTGATGCGCATTAACATATGTGAGAATCTACGTTGTAACGCCAACATTTTCCCCTTTCAACCGATTAATTGTAGGCAACATTTCGGGATGCTGGTAGTATCTATCGTACGCAAGTTGTAGCTCCACATACAGTCTTTGGTGGGCATCATGGAATTCCTCGTAAACTTCACGAGATTTCCACTTGAAAAAGGATTTTATTTTGGGCTTGGCGTATGATATCCACCATTCGATCCACGATTGATAGTGTCTTCGTTGCCGTGTCCAGTACTGCCACTTGTACTGAAATTCTGTCACGTTTTCGTCGGTTAAGAGGTGAGGCCGTAGGGACCAGAATCCGCGCCCTGGCGCATGTCCAAGGTGGGGTAGACAAAGTCGAACTGTCAGAGCTTTGTGGTCAGTGAATGAACAGACGTGAGTGCATGCCGCCCGGAGGTTTTCTCTCAAACCGCTGCTCACATAGATGCGATCGAGGCGTGATTGTGCGTTGCCTCTGACATACGTAAATCCCGCATCTCTTGGACAGAGCCTCTCCCATACATCGTGCAGTTGCAGCTGTTGAATGGCTGTTTTTAATGCAGGGCTAGTGTTTGCACTGGATGAATCGCATATGCGAAGCACGCAGTTGAAGTCCCCAACGAGAATGATGTGTGGGGTATGATGCCGAAGGTAGTAGGAGAGTGTGCCATTGAAAAAATCTTCCCGTGCGGCTCGCAGCGCAGTACCGGAGGGAGCGTAGACGTTACATATCGTCGTGTCCTGCACTCTCAGTGCAACCAATCGACCGTCCAGACTCTTCTCGACGTAAGAGACCTGAATATATTCCTTTACAGCGATGGCCGTTCCTCTTCTCGCATGGTCTACATTAGCGAAAACGGTGAAGCCTGGCAATGAGAGCTGCTCATTTTCGACTTCTTGTAGGCACACAATGTCGATGTTTTGGCAGCTGACGAAGTTACGGAGGGCATTAAGTTTCGTGGAGTTCGTGATGGTGCCGATGTTGATCGACGAGATGTTGTAGGATGTGAGAGCCATTAGAGTAAATAATCCTCATCCTGCTCGTCGCCTTCTCGTTTTTGACGGGGTTTTTGGCTGGGTGGTTGGCGCCTGTTTCGTCTGCTGCTCGTTGATGCGGATGAGTCGTCGGTGTCATTATCGATGTCACCCTTGCTTTGCGATCGTGTCGCAGGTTTTCTGAATATCTCGTCCAACACGATGGTTGCTTTGGACGAATCGGCTTTTCGCTTCGGTGTGTGGACCGAGCTGTGGCCGACTTGCGAGCAGGGGGGCATCGTTCGGTCGATCGTTGTGAGTTTGTTGCTAGTGTTTGTAGCCGAACCAGACGATTCGTTTTGGTCGGCAGGCTTCGGCTGCTCTGGAAAGTCGTCCACCGTGATCGGCGGTGGAGGAGGTGCAATGGACCTCGGCTCAACCAGCTTCTTGCTCGGTTTCGGTGGTTGAGGTGTGTGTGATCCCTGTTTCACACCTGTTGATTTTTTGAGTGGTCCAGTCTGCTTTGCTACGTTGGCGTAACTCTTCTGGACCAACAACTTTTTATTCTGGACACACGAAATGCCAGTATGCGTCTGCTCTTGGCAGTGTTTGCATGATTGCAGCTGTCCCTTGTACACGATTAACGCTTGCTGCCCGGCGATCGTGATCCAAGAATCGATGTTTTTCCGTATTATCATACGGGCCGACCATGTGCCGAGTGGAATACCTTCGAAATCGAAACCATCACTCCATGTCAGTTCATTTAGCGACAACACCTCACCGTAGACGCTAAGGAACTCAGCTATCTTCTCTTCGCACACATCCTCGGGAAGGTCATGAACCTTAACTTCTACAGTACCGTCTTCCATGGTGATGCGAAGTTTGCTCTTTTTTCCACCAAGTTCTACTTCGTGGCGACCGTCATGTTCGTCTGCTATTTTCTGTGCGAGCGCCAGGTCGCTGACCTTGACGAACGCACATTGTTCACCCTTGTGACACTGCAGTCTCTTTACGTCTTCTTTCTTCAAACCTAGCACTTGTTTGCAGAAAGCATGCACTTTTTCATAGGACGGTTTCACTGGGAAACACGAGAAGTCGATCCGGAACGTATTTTCTCGCCCCATCGCGGTACACTAGAAGCGCACAACGCGGCACTGTAGACGATAAAAAAACAAATTTCAACTGTAGAAGCTTGACTCGCGATAAATGCAATCGAACAAACACGTCTGCACGTCTCAAAAGCTGAGCGATACCTGTATTTTTTTCTCTTTTGTTGGCCCCCCCCGCCGTTTTTATACATCCCCCCCCCCCCCCCCCCACCCACATCCAACCCCCCCCCCCAACAATTTTTTTTTAAAAATTTTTTTTTTTTTTCCCCATCACAAAAAATTCCCCACATTTTTTTTTTAATTTTTACAAAAAGGACAACTTTTCTATTTTGGGGTCGCTTAAAAAATTTTTTTTTTTTTTTTTTTTTTCAAAAATTTTTTTTTTTTTATTTAAAAAAAAAAAAATTTTTAAACCCCAAAACTGTTTTAAAATTTAAAAAACCCAAAAAAAAAAAAAAAAAAAAACCCTAAAGAAAAAATATGATGATATTGAAAATATAAAATTTTGCGTGTAAAACATTGATTGTATTTGTATTTTGCGATTTTTAATATTAACGATTCATATTTATGATTTTATAATTTTTTTCTTGAAAATTTAGACTGTTTTACACATTATATCAAAAAATAAGAGGATAATAATTTTTCGTCTTCGAGATATTTTTTTTTTGAAGTTATCAAGTTTTGGATTTATTCACCATACTCATATGTGACTTAACTTTGATGTGTCTCCATTGATTTATAGTGACTATAACATAGTCGTAATATGTTCACTTATTTCAATTTCGAATTTTAGACTACCATGGATTTCCCAAAGACTTGAATCGAATTTATAGATTGCTGTTGAGTATCATAAATTGTCACAGGGATTCGTAGAATTGTAAATAAAGATACATAGGGTATCAAATATGGTATTAAAAAACTGGCATCCCTGCCAGCAACAGAAGGAAAAAAAATTGCTGTCCAATTATTAATAAAATTTTTAATGTAATTGCTTGAAAAAAGGTTAAATTGTGTATCAAAATAGTGAGGTGAATGTGAAAACCAAATAAATAGAGAAAACTAATAGTGAAATGTCGTGAAAACATGGAAAAACGAAGAAAATGTTTGAAGTGCTCAACAACAAAAAATGGCGAACGACGGAGAAGAGCTGAACGTATCGCCCATCGAAGAAAACGGGTGAAAGATGGCGGTGGCTCTCTTGCCGCACCATACCAAATTATTATTCATTAGCTACAGATAAGTACTGTTTTCATATACTAATTAAACTAATTAATCTAAATCTTTCGACTCTAAGGAGGTCAGCGGATAAACCTTGACATCCGCAAACTAGTAAAATATCATTATAGATATTTCCGATTCTAATTGGAAAAAAATTGTTATGAATGTGTGCTAGCGAATCAAAGAATCGTGGGCAAGGCAACTACCGTTAAAACTAAAATCGAAACTAGGCTGTCAACATTAATGAATTCAATCAATATCTAACTGAAACATATTAAGAATCAGAATACGTTACAAACATTGAGATGAATAAATCATTGAATTATGGGACGGTACACAATTTTAAGGTAGACAGATTCGCGTGCTTGTACTTGTGTGGTAAGGGCAGAGAACAATACTTCATCGGATTCTGTTTTATTCTAATTATCCGACATGATTGACCGATGGGTCAACACCACGAGTTCCAATATGTTTTCGATCCGATGAAATCAACGTTTGCCGGTTGAACATTGAACATGAACTAACTTTTACGGATAGCTTATGAAACTCTAGATATACCGAATTCGTTTTTGGATCCGAGTTGGAACTAGCTCCAACCTGCGATACCTGATCTTCTAGGCAGTATAAACGTCAACCCGTTACGAGTTAAAACAATAAACAAAAAACATACACACCGACGTTCAACACACATCAACTTGACCCAATTTTGATACCCGATCCATCGTCGCACCGGATCAAAAACGATCTCGCTAATAGGAAAATTCTAGGAAAACACAAGTACAAGTGAGCACGAAATTATACACGTGAATAGGGACCTAACCGAGTCTGAGTGTAAATTCTACTGAAGTGGAAAAATGCTCTTGCTTAATGGGACTTAAATTACGATGGGTTTAGGTTAGGAGGAAACTAATCTTAACATCAAATAACGATTAACAAATATAAACGGAATCAATATGAATGGGCTGTTGAATAATCTATTGGACCAAAATCAGTTTACTAACCATTAGGTTTTGATTTTGAGAATTTTAGATGGTCTGAAAGAATCGTGTGCGAACGGTGCGTTGTGGAGGTTGTGGATGGAAATAAGAAACAAAAAAACATTGGTATGGGTGAGAAATTTCATATTGGAAATCATTAGACAAACAAGACAGCTGATTCAAGATAATGAATGGGTTCCGTGGTAGACCAGAAGGTTCAGTTGTGGGAGTGACAACACAGTACGATGCAAGAGATGCCTCTACTACAGGTATAGGGTCTAGTATTCGGCCTGGTAGTTTTCGACGTCACTAAGGTTGCTGCATTTTTAGGTTTACTAATGCAAAAGAAATTGACGATTTGATCCGACTTGTCCTGTACTATACATTGGATTGGAAAATATAAAATATATTATGAATGCATGATGATGAGTGGGGATGAATGAAGCAGAAACATATTGTGGTATGCGGGAGATTAAGTGAAAAAGCGGTAAAATTTAAAAAAAAAAAACTTGAATCACTTATACCATTATCTGATTCAATTCTGTTGTTCATGACGTGCCGGCATGGGCGCGATTCTGGTCGAACTCAAAATTCGGAGCCAGATAAAAGCAACATGTGTGTGTGTGTTGCCTTGCACTTGCATTCGGGCTTCCATTCTCTTTCAGAACACTAACATATATATCAGTTTAGGGAACATAGGAGGCGATTCATAAACAGTTGCCATGCCAACTACCGTTATGGTTGTAAATGAAAATATGAAACAGAAAGACAATGTTGCCAGATTGTAGACAAATACGGGTGGAAATTGTTTTAAAACGTGGGTGATAAAATATACGAAAGAAGGAAATAATAGGAAAAAAAATACTAAATAATGTATATTACAATCGCAATTGCAATCCGGAATGAGTCACGTGGCTAGGGTTTACACTTGTTCTGGGTGATGCAAGATGATTCATGAATTTAATGGGAAACATATTATGAACCTGGCAATGCATGTCTCGGCGAAAATCAAATGTACATACTTAAGATGTTGTGGGAGCGCGAAAAGTCAAGTACATGTGAGCACCGTCAAACTTCATGTGGTGGTAGCGGTCGTGATAGTGGTAGTGGTAGTGATATATGTGTTAAAGAAAAAAAAATCATCGAAAGTTGACCAAATCGACAAGTTCTCAAGTGACCAAAGGATAAAAAGTTATCTAAATAAAAATGGAATATTTCGAAGGAAAAGTTTTTCAAAACGGAAAAATAAAAGTTTTCAGCGTACCCGGTGATGGTAATTGCTTGTATTACGCAATTGTGCAGCAGATAACAGGATGGAAGGAGTTCAACAGCAAATTTAAGGAAAAGGCTAATGAACTCAGGAAACAAACGGTGGAGTATCTGTGGGATCATATGAGTGAAATGAAAGAAGTCATTATGGCAGAGGCGATGGATGGACAGGTTGAAGGATACGACGACAACAAATGCATGGAAACAGTGATGCACTACATCAACAAACTATCCCAAGATGGTACATGGAGAGGAGCGGAAAGTATCATGGCCATGAAAGAAATTTTAAAATCAAATTTTCGCATATTCAACCCGAATTACGATCCACTGTTATTTCAGTATGGCAATGGCTCAAATAAGACGATCGAAATATACTACAATGGTGTAAATCACTATGACAGTGTGTACAGAAGAGAGGAAAATGAAGAGGAGAATGAGACCACAGATGTTGATCAGGAACAGAAAGGATATGGAAAAAAGGAATGGAAATGAAGAAGAAGGATTATCTCGAAAAACGAAAATGGAAAATGAAGAAATTGAGAAAATAAAAGTTATCAACGATATATTATGGATGACGGTAAAAGAAGGACGGATAAAGGTGAGAAGAATCGTTGAGGGAATAGAAAGCCTGATTTGGTCTGTCTGCTATCAAGTGAGCAGAATTAAACCGGAATCAATAGCGTTTGTGAACTACCGAAAGCATTAGAAGCAGATATAAGAAGAGTCACAGGTGTACAAATGGAAAGCATACATCCAGTAGATTTAATTTGGAAAGCAATAGCCAATATTACAGGAATGAATATAGAAATATACCAGAAACATTCTAAGGCAAAAATATTCGAAACGGAAACTAATCGAGCAGGAATCGAAGAGATTAGTATTAGTAGAGACAAAGATCAATGACAACATACAAACAGATAGTGTTGAGAAGGTGTATCTCAAAGAAAAAGAAGCGAACTACAACCAAAAAGTAAACACGAAAGAGGACGAGTGAAGAACGCGAACGAATGCAAACAGGATCAGGATCAATTAAAATTGCAAGTTTGAATGTTAGAGGATGCTGTCAAAAAAGTAAGCGGGAGGAAATAGATGAAGAATTACACCAATCAGGAGTGGAGATAGCAGTACTACAGGAGGCAAACGTACTGGGAACAAAAGTCAACACAAAAAACTATGAATGGTGGATGTCGGATAGAAAAAATACAAATAATATGAGAGGATTGGCAATTTTGAACAAGAAAAATGGAAAAGTTAGGATTAGAGCAGTTAGAAATATCAACAAAAATGTTATGTCAGCAATAATCCAGTGTGATGGAGGAGAAGAAAGTTGGATCATAGTGAATGTTCACGCACCAAATACAAATGCAAATTCATTCTTTGCAAATTTACTAGCATATGTGAATAGCCATCCAAAAAAAGATAAAATGATATTATTAGGAGATTTCAATTTACAGCTAGGAATAGAGAACTCTGATGAAGATGACATGAATAGATTGGGAAAGTATATAGGGCACACTTAAACGAACGAAAATGGTGAATTTATGAAAATATTTTTGAAAATGCATCACATCAATGTAATATCTATGCGGTTCGATAAATCTGTATTAAGTACATGGATAAGTGGTAGAAAAGAATCTCAAATAGATCATGTTTTAGTTGCAGAGAACACAACAATCAAGACCAAGTTCATAAGAGCAAACTGGACAGTGATTCAAACAGATCACAAAATTATCATTGTAGACATAGAAAGCCAACAATGGAAGGCAGAAGTAAAACAGGGAAAAGCCAAAAAAAAAACTACTACTACCAAATGTTTTACAACAAAATGCACCAAAAACAAAATTTCACGAAGAATTGAAGAAATATGAACAGATAGATGTTGAAAATATTGAAATAACAGAAGCCTATCAGAAATTTACTGAAAAAATTACTACTAGTGCTAGGAAAGCGTTAGAACATGTTAAGAATCCTTTGACGTCAAAGAGGAAAAAATCAATCGAATCGCTCTTAAAAGCGAGGAAGAGAATGAAGATTGCAAAGACTAGAGGTATAGATACAACATGGTTCAGTGAAAATATAAACATTAAAAGACAAGATTATTATATGCATAATGAAAAGGAAGTGTTCAGGTTTTATAACGAATTGCAAGATTACGAAGTAGGAGAAAGAATAAAGAGGTCGTATAAATATTTAAGACAGTTTATTAGCAGAAAAGGACCGAAGAAACCATTAATAGCAATGGATAAATGGTTAGAAGAACTAGAGTTAGGGATTGGTGAATCAGTAACAATCAGTGATGATAACGGAGAACTGACAGCAGAACCGAGTAGAGAAGAAATTAGAAATTTAATTAGTGAATTAGTAAACTGTAAAGCTGCAGGATTGGACAAAATTAAAAACGAGTATATCAAATATTGTGATGAAGGTAGCATAGAATAACTATACCAACTGATAAAAAAGGTATGGATAACCAACAAAATGCCAGATCAATGGAAACAGTCAGTGCAAATACCGATACCAAAGAAGAAAGGAGCAAAATATACATCAGACTTCAGGAGAATCTCACTAAGTAATATAGGATACAAAATATACGCAAAATGGTTAGTGCAAAGACTTAGAGAATATGCAGGTGAACCAGGATTTCACCAAACAGCGTTTACGCAAAACAGATCAACGGACGACCAAAGATTTTTCGCAAGAAGATGCATGGAAGAGAACTGGAATAGTGGAAACACAATTATTCTGATGTCGGTGGACATCAAAAAAGCATTTGATTTCGTGGATATATCTTCGGTAAGTAGTATTTCGTTACAAAAATCCATTTTGGCAAGGAAATTACTCTAACAGAAGAAACTTAATAACACAGGTTGAACAAATATTAAATGAACTCAGCGTACCAAGGCATATAACAAATAGAGTCCTTCAAGCGTTGTCTGCAGAACGCACAAGTGTGCTATGGGAAGGAGTAAGAACAGAAGAACAGACAAAAGCAAAAGGGATCAAACAAGGATGCCCATTATCTCCCTACGTCTTCACATTAATAATCCAGAAAGTGCTTTGGGAAATGAAGAAGCATTATCCGGATATTAATTTATTAGAAATAAGTAATGGAAAACTACTGGTCATTCTGGCATTTGCAGATGACTTACTAATAATAGCAGAGAAAATAGAAGAAATAGAAAAAATAATAAAGTTATTGAAGAATGAATTGATAAAGGTAGGACTAGAAATTAACGTTAATAAAAGCCAGGTTTTAGTCAGAGAGCCACAGAACGATAGAAACATTCCAAAAACAGTGAAAATAGATGGAGAAGAATATAATATAGTTAAGAATATGAAATATCTAGGAACATATTTAACAGAGACGTTAGATAGACCACAAACTACAAGAAAAAGGTGCTTGCAAGCTGTAGGTAGTAGCAAGGTGATTATTGAGTTTCTTAAAAGATAGAAACCAACATGGGAATTAGCAAAACTAATTTATAAGACAGTCATTTCACCATCAATAACTTACGGACTAAAATCTGCAGCTCTTATAAAACGAAATAGAAAATCTATCAGTAAATATGAAATGCAAATATTAAAGGAAATGTTAAGATGTTGTAGGGATAAACCCAGAGAAAGTATCAAATTATCAAAGCTACTAGACGGAAAAACAGCTGTTAAAAAGATTAGAGTGATGAGGATTAGCTATTGGGGTCATATTCAAAGAAGGCAAATTGGACATCCATTAAGAGTCGCTCAAGAAATGAAGTGTGACGAAAAAAAGATAGGTAGACCATCAAAGACCTGGAATGATTGTATCGAAGAAGATAAAAATAAGATATCAGGACTAATAGAAGAAAATTGGATAGAGTTGGCATAAGACAAAAAAAAGCAAGAAGAAAAGGCAGAAGAAATTTATAAATATGAAGGAAGTGAAGAGGAATCGGAATCAGGAATAGAAGACTAGTTCAGCAGTACTGTATAAAAATAAATAAAAATTACACGTTAATGGAGTTAATGGATTTATAAACAACAACATTAATAAATCAATACAAAAAACAACTTAATTTTATACGTGTTACGTGTGTTCTTGTTTAAAAAAAAAGCCAAAAAAAGCCAAAAAATAAATTAATGAACAAATGTAGAGTGGAAAATACGAGTATTTAATTTCTACCTTAACAGGAAAACAAGTTGCAAATAAGTATTAATTTTATGATATACTAATAACGATATTAAACTGTCATTAAAGATCTCCAAAAGCAGCATGATTCTAATCAAGATCAACATGAAGAGGACAACTAACACATAGGCAAAAGAATGAAGAAACAAAAGAAAAGTCGGTGAGATCGTTCAAATATTTTATTGTTGTGATGAAACATTTATATTACTAAATACACGTCAGAATTTTGAAAAAAATCTGGAAGTGTGAATGCCTCTCATGTATCCAATTGATACATGACAGTGTTCATGCGTAATGTACGTGTATGAACAGGCATTCTTGAAATGGGTTGTTGGATGTACAATAGAGCTATCACCTTCCATATTCAGGGCTAAAATTGTCTGCATCTATTAATAAATACAAATTATAAATATAGATGCAGACAGGTTTCTTCCATAAAAGTACTGCCGGCCAGTGGAATACGGATAATACACACACACACAGACACACACAGACACACACACACACACACACACACACACACACACACACACACACACACACACACACACACACACACACACACACACACACACACACACACACACACACACACACACACACACACACACACACACACAGACACACACACACACATAGGGTATCAAAGATGGTATTAAGAAATCAAATTTAGGAAATGTATCTGTCACGGACAATACGACCCCCCATATCGATTTCTATTTGGACTTTGATAAGACAATCTTATGGTTTGCAATTATAGATGTGTGTATAGACTGTTCCAGAGAGTATAAGCACACTTTCAAAATAACAAAAAAGTCATGTTTTTTTTTAGTTTTAATAATTTTATTTGGCAAATCATATTTGTATTTGTGTTTTATTTGATATTTTGCTCTCGTTTAATCAAAATATTTAATCATAGCCAAGACTCCTAACTTTTCCTCGCACATGACCCATAAGCTTCTGCACAGTGGTACTTCCCACCATTTTGAACACTTTTGGCAATCTTTTTTAAATTTTTGGATGTCGTCCGGTGGTTTTATGAATTTTCGAAGCTTTGCTTTGGTTGAAGCCCGAAAAGTCTCGATTGGCCGTGCCTCCGGGCAGTTCGGCGGATTCATGTCTTTCGGCACGAAACATACTTTTTGACTTTTGTACCATTCTAAAGTGTCATTTGCGTAATGACATATCGCCAAATCAGGCCAAAACACTACTTGATCTTCGTGCTGCCTGATCATCGGCAATAATCGCTTCTGGAGACATTCCTTATCGTATTTCTGAGTGTTCATCGTCTCCGTTGTGATGTACGGACTAGATGTTTTACCACACTCACATATTGCCCGCCAAACCATAACCTTCTTACTGAATTTTTCGGTAAAAATTGCCTTCTCTGATTCGGGGATGTCTTTGTGTGCGCTTACAGTATAGAATTGTGGTCCCAGAAGCGTTTTGTAATCCAGTTTCACATACGTTTCATCGTCCATTATTATACACCCAGAATTTCTACACAATAACGAGTCGTAAAGTTTGCGGGCCCGTGGTTTCACGGACGCGGCCGGTTTTGGGTTCTTTTTGGGTTTTTTCTGCTTCCAGTATGTTTTAAGCCCAAGTCTTTCTTTGGCACGCATGACGTTACTCGACGAGGTCCCTAGTTTTTTCGTAAAATCCCGAACGGAAGTCGCTGGTTTTCGCTTGTAGGCATCCCACTCTTCGGCGCATCTTCAAACGTACACTGTTCTCTATATTTTCGAATCGCAGATCGTACTGCTCCGACACTTACACCCTCTTCCTTGGCCAATTTTCTCAAGGAGAGTCCGCTCACAGTGCACCATTTGTGCACGATACTTTTTCGTTGTTCCGGAGTAAGATTGCGCATTTTGATAGGTATCACAAAACTGAGCCTTTTTTGATGCTATGTCATTCAGAAAAAGGACGCAGCCAAAACATGTTGAAATATTTCATTATATTCAAAGTGACCGTTAAAATAAGGTGTGCTTATACCTTCTGGAAAAGTCGTTAGTTTGAAATAAATTTCTTTTATTTGTTGAGGTTTTCACATATGTTTATTATTATAGACATAAAAAACGTTTGAAGAGCTCTCACAGTTTCACAGAACGTTCTTCTTCCGAGAAGGAAAATCGTGACTTTCTATCTTGAAGAGTTTAGAAAAATAATTTAACATTTTGGTGGTAACCACATACGCAAACAGTATGTGTACCACTCGCTCCTGCCAGTAAGCAATACCTAGGGTGATACCTTGCATTAATTGAAAAACCCAAATAATTGTGGGATATTGTTCTTTGAAAATGGTGTAAGCCTCTCTCAAATTACACAATACTAATCGTCGTTGTATATAAACCTTATCATCAACGTTTTTTTTTAAATAATATAGTCTACAGTTATTCAATAAACCCCCCGCCAAGGGCCGCCCCCCCCCCCCCCCCCTAGAATTTAAACCAAAATAAAACGGTGGGGAAACCCCCCCTTGGGAGTAAAGGGGGGGGAAAAAAATTGGCCGTTAGGCACCTAAAGCATCCTACTCAAATCTAGATCTATTCATATGACGTTAAAATACTTTCACACAGTATGCTACAACGTAACATCATGCTCATGATTGCCAATGTAAAAACATTTAAAAACAACATTATTCACCTTGGCTGTTGACAGCAGAAACTCCGGATGGTGCAGCGATAAGGTCTACAGGTGCGAGTGATTACAACTTGCTGAGGCAATTTTTGCAGATGAAAGAACTGCTGTCGTCCAATTGCACTTTTATCTTAACTGCATAATCTTGAACGGCTTGAGTGATATTCCTAGTTAACTACTTAGAAACCCGCAAACCCCAAAGTGCAAAAAATGCATAAATGCATTGTTAATTTAACACTGTATAAATTCTGATGAGCAGAGCTCTTGGTTCCTTAATGATAATTCCACTTACAAGTTTCTTACTAGTTATTTCACTTCCAAGTTCACCTTATATAGGACCACCATCCATTGTACCTCTGCGCGGGTATCTTTCATGCCTGGTTATAGGTATAATTTTAGCATATTCCTTGGAGGCTATGATCAGAAACAACGGCTTAAAACACAATAATAAAGGCTATAATAATAATCCGCCTAGGTAGTCATTGACTTGTTGAAGTATGCATAATCAAGCATATAACAGCAGAAGTAGAATATAAGCATGAATACATAATTATAATGTATGTCGTTTTCGTTTATTTGATGTGCCTTCGCAATTTTGGCATTTGAAGAGTCGTATTGTCCGTGACAGATGCATTTCCTAAATTTGATTTCTTAATACTCTATTTGATACCCTATGCATCTTTATTTACAATTCTACGAATCCCTGTGACAATTTATGATACCCAACAGCAATCTATAAATTTGATTCAAGTCTTTGGGAAATCCATGGTAGTCTAGAATCCGAAATTGGAATAAGTGTAGATATTATGACCATGTTACAGTCAACATAAATCAATGGAGACACATGATAGTTAAGTCGCATATAAGTATGGTGAATAAATCCAAAACTTGATAACTTCAAAAAAATATATCTTGAAAACGAAAATTTATTCTCCTCTTATTTTTTGATATATTATATAAAACAGTCTAAATTTTCAAGAAAAAAAAATAGAACATAGCGCTCTCGAGTCAGACACCATGAAAATCGCAAAATACAAATACAATCAATGTTTTACAAGACAAAATTCCATCGATGCAATCATATTTTCTTTAGAATTTGTTTAATTATCGTTCATTTGGTGTTTTAACATTTGAAATCGTTTCAGTGATTCAAAAGTTATGATTTCTTAAAAAAAAAAATTCTTAAAAAAATTCTGAGACCCATTATATCGGTATTTTATGGAACAGTTGTATAATTATATACTAAAAGCACAGCCATCCAAGCTTGAATCTGAGCGTGTGTAAAATTCCATAACCCTCAATGCAAAAAAAAACCGCCAAATAACCATTAAGCTTATCACGTCTGGGTGTGGTAGTGTGCCGTCTGGAAATTTGGTAGCGTGTTTTGGACGAAAACATAGCAATTAGCTGTCAAAATGATCTTTTCTTTCGCGAGCCACAATAAAAACTTTAAGGTTATCTGTGGGAAAGCAAACAATGTTTACACGACGATAGGCACGATAGTGTTTTTTTTTAATGGGATAGAAAATCCTGAAAATGTAACACAAGTCTCGGGACTTGTGAGATTTCGTCCACTGAATACGCCCTCGATCTCTAAACCAGTAGCTTAAGCGCCACCTCATAAGAGGACTACTCGTCGAGGTTAGTTTGCCCGGCAGAATCCCAACCTTAGGTTGGGTTTAGTTATAGCAGAGACCTATGTTTAAGGTATGGGCGATTCAACAGATTGAAACCCCATGAGGGTTGGAGATCCTCCCGAAAAATCTACCTCCAAAGAAAAAGAAACCCGTGGTAACCGTCTTCTTACCCACTCACTACACTACAAGCCACGTTTATCATCACTGGAGAACCCCTTGATGTTCAAATTTCCCCTACCGATCCTAAAACGTAAGTGCGATGGCTGTTTTCCCAGGCAGCCACACCTAGGGTAAATGTTTTGAATTACTCCACAAAGACTACATGGAAACGACGCGAAAATGTGAGGGATCTAGTCAACCGGAATTCGCATTACGGGGAGAACTCTCGTTTTAGCAACCAAACATCACTTTGTTCAACTTCAAACCTCTAATTTCATTTTTGTGTTTATTGGCGTTCCTACCTAGATTTTTACATGTTCCTATCCCCTTTGTTTTCTTCTCTCTCTCTCTCTCTCTCTCTCTCTCTCTACTCGTGTGTGCGGAATTTCTGATTCTAGCGAAGAACCTGAAGAACTCAGGGTGTGGGGATGAGGGTGCCAACTCTTCGAAGGACTAAAAACCCACCCGTGCCTTAAGCCCTGAACCCTCCCCGGGACCACTTTTCGGTATTACTTGGGGGAGGGGGCTATTGTGCTTGTTAAGCACCCACTATGTCTAACTATTTGGGGCTTTATTAGTTAGGTGGTCTCTGCGACCTGCCTTTGGTCGTTTCGCCATTTTTGTTGGAGATCGAGGATGATCTGGGAGGCTGCTACGTATACCGCGTCCCAGATGACCCGGTCCTGGCACATCCTCTGGACAAAATTATCCGGAGTCGTGTCGTGACCGCTTACGGCAATCATGCCGGATCTCGCGCCGTCGAAGCGAGGACATGCGAGGAACACATGTTCCGCATTTTCCTCGACTCCCGCGCACTTGCTGCATGCGAAGGACTGTGCATGCCCATATTTGTGCAGGTATTGTCTAAAACAGCCGTGGCCAAACAATATCTGCGTTAAGTGGAAGTTCACTTCACCGTGTCGCCTACCGACCCACCCGGATATTTCCTGGATTAGTCGGTGGGTCCACCGACCTTTGGTGGAGTTGTTCCATTATCTTTGCCACTTAACCATGGATGCGACTCTAGTGATCTTCCGAATACCTCTTGTTCCACGTTGTTCGAAGCACTCTACATCCTCTTTTATGACCATGCCTATTGGCATCATCCCCGCTAGTACGCAGACCGCGTCGCGTGATACCGTTCCGTATGCACTAACCACTCTTAGGCACATAAGTCTGTGCGTACTCTCTAGCTTACTTCCGTAGCTTATGGTACTCAAGGCGGTGATCCATGCCAGCCCGCCGTACCTAAATATGGACAGGGCGACATTGGCCAGGAGTTTACGCTTACTCCCTTGCACCGCTGTGCTATTCGACATCATGCGGGATAGTGCCGATATAGCCATAGAAGCTTTCTTGCAGGCGTAATCGACGTGACTGACAAAGGACAGCTTATCGTCGATCATAACCCCAAGATACCCCAAGAACCTCTTCGATTCTATTGTGCAGTTACCTGCACTGATCGTCGCATGTTGCTCCGATTTCCGATTATTCACCACCGTGACCTCAGTCTTATGGTGGGCTAACTCCAATTGCCCGGATGAGTTCTGGCCCATCCATGGCCACACCTAGCTTGGTGCCACCTGCCTCCGATGCCGTAGCACTACCGCAAGTGTCGCTCACGCCCGATCCCACCGTTTTACGCGGTGGGGACCTCACTAGGCCGCCTTTAGCGAACGAATTCGCTTTATCCTGGGTTTTCTTCGTTTCCTCCATGTTGTTGGGTCCCCCTTCAGCCGCTATCCAAGCCCACGTGGAGTATTCGCTAATGTGATCCCATGGTTGTCTATGCAAGCAGGGAGGCCATGCGAGGGTTGACGCGGCCATGGGGAACCGTGTTCAGAGCCGGATCAGCGTAAGACAGGTATAGCTCATCTGAGCCTACTCCCGCCCGACTGGCGAGGTCGGGCGGTGGAGAATGGAACGTACTGGAGGCCTGTCAAGGTTTAAATGGGACGGAGACAACCTGTGCCGCGGGAACCTCGCCATTTCCTGCTCAGTGTCACCCGGCAGTACTGAGGGAGACGACACAGGCACCAGCCCGAATACAACGGTACCACTCATAAATCTTTTCGCAGCCAGTTGCCATAATTGGGGTTTTACTGGCATCCACCCCAATGCGCAGTAAGGCGCTCCCTCCGTAGTCCGTTTAGCCGTTAAGGGGAGCTTAACGTTTCCAAGGTGTACCGCGGGGAAGCGAACTACATTCACACCTCCACGATAGTGTGCGTGTGCTTAAACGTCACTTAGCTTAATAAGAAGCTGTCAGTTTCGTAGCAGCGCTAAATTTAGGCACCCAGTGAAATGCCGCCAAGTCATTGCATGTCAAAACATCGTATCAATATAGGTTGTTACACCCAGTGTAAAAAGTGCAAAAATCAAGGATGCCATATTCGGCCTGTCACTTTTTAGAATGATCCCAAAAGCTACGTTGGATTTGATTTATTCGGTTTATGTTTATCATTATTATTGTTTCAATGTTAAGAGACATCAGTTTTGTTTAATTTCTTTTGTTGTTGTTTTGATTTTTTAGTTTTGGAATTATCACAAACCGGCCGTCGGCTATGTTTGTGGTGGTAAGCGAGCTGTCAGCAATCTCTGTATCGGGTGGCGTTTGGCGACCGTCGGCATGATATTTCGACAAACTAGCAGATGTCGAAGCTTTGCCACATCAGTGGGCACCTTGACTAAGTGAACTACGCGGTGCTAGTGAGAAAGAAATTGCCACCGGATTTTATTTGAAGATTTAAACAGAGTTATGGACTTTTTGTGTTCTTGCTTAAACGTCGGTCTGTGCTATAAGGTAAAATCAATCTATAAGGGATAATCGACATATTTATACACTTTTGCAATATTTGACGAACTATTTGATTCCTCGCCCTTTTCTGACATAACATCATGGTTTTTGCAAGTTTTCTCTAATTATTATGGTGTAACCGGATACCATAAGATATAATCAATAAATAAAGAGAAAATTCGGAAACTTCACAATGCTTATTTAGTAAGAAGTGGGCACCATTGGATAGTGATGATGGTGATGATGTAATACTACCACCAATTGCAGCAAGGTAAATTTACATAGCAGTGGAATAATCTGAAAAACGATTTGATCAGGATTCTATTGTTTTTTGTGTTCATCAAGCTCCTGTATGAAGGGCCAAAAACGTTTGGGCGGGCCCGTAAGTAGAGATACTTACGCGAAACCCGCCCTCGATTGACAGAATAAATTCTATAGACTTCGTATATCGTTCCACGAAACGTTAACAATAGGGAGGAGGCAGTCCCATGTTTCCTATCCAAAGCGTTTCACTTGGTTGCCCTGATGGTCCTCCCTTTCTCCGTTATTCGTTATGTCATGAATATTTAGTATATTTTGTTGTGGCCATTTGATTGCCTACCTTGTGTAAGAACATATGGCTGAAAGTAAATTTGGTTAGGGTTATATACCGTTCTTTATTTATTGCTCGGTGTATCGGCTTTTGAAGAGCTGACTTTAGGCAAGGGCCTATGCTGGCCTATGACATATGCACGATGTCATATGGTATTGCTCGCGGTCATAGATTAGGGAAGAGAACAGGAGAAAGGAGAGAAAGCATTAGTAATTGGTAACATGCTATGCGCAAATGGTTATATTCTCACAACGGCCGTTCAAAATGGTTCAACGAATGCATATAAGAGATCATTCCCGATTAATTTTCACTTGTTTACTCAATTCCATCACGTTTAGTTATAGAAGACACTTCAACTTGAAAATTGAATTGAATAAAAGTAGTTTGAAATTGGGCGTAGGGCTTTTGTTAAGCAGTATTTCGAAGCATATACACACACTTTTGCCACACATTCCCATGCAGGGTAGGTCAAGGCAGGAAAGGATCCGCCGCCTTGACTGACCAGGAAATTCAAACCAGCGACCATTAATCGTCCCGGTCCTGTGTTTCTGTTCAGGAGGAGATCTTGAAAAATGTAATCTCAGGCAAGTTAGCCGTTTTAACAAGCTTTTCGTACTCTACATTGTCTCAAAAAGGCCCAGCCGTCAGAATGTATGCAACCGGAACATTGTAGGGAGCTTTTAAGGATCCTCAGCGCTCTGCACATTCGTTCCGGACTCAATGTTATGCCGTTTTCGGTTTTAAACCTGGGTCAGGTCTGACTCTGGCTCGCAATTACCGAACGAAAACGGATCCAGAGTCGAGTCAGTATGATGGTATTAGTGCAAAACATAAACATTTTATCTTGACAGTTATGTTTGTGTGTGTTGGTGAACCCAGGTTGGACCTCGAAAAAACTTGAGAGCAAACCTCAACAATGTTGGGTCGGATCCAAAGTGGATCCAGGTCCGACTTGATTGAATAAAAAAACGTTTTGACAGCTGTTAGGGCGGACCTAGGGCGAAACCAGTTCCGCACTGGCAATAACCGAAAATGACATTAGATGTAGAGACAACTTTTATTCCAACCTTTTGCATCCTCCTTCTGTAGATATTAACTTTACATCTTCCAACCAGACGCTGCTACGCACACTTGCTGCAAGTATCTTGGAAGAAATTCCATGACCTTGCCCATTTGGATTGGATTTCAATGCTTAACGTTCTTGAAAGTGATTTGCAATCTGGTCAATCGTCATGTTCCTGAAAAAAATACTCACCTCTGCCCCTAGAAAGGTACCCTGGGAAGGTACGCTGGCAAACAACATCGCTACGGCGGTCAAAAAATAAGAAAACGACTATCCTGTGTAAATTCTAAAAGCATAAAACTCTTTCAGTATGACACAGAAGGCCACCAGTAGAAAAGATTAGCTCGTAAATGCTTTTTGAAATACCAGGTACATACTCAATCCAAATTGAAGTGAAATCCGTAGGCGCCTTAGAAGTACAATAGTGACCAACGTAAGGAAACCAAAATTCCCAACACGGTGACCTTTAATCACAATGCTACTTCTGCTCCAGACATTCTCCGGAAACTTTTCCAGGCTGTTTTCTAGGGGTGTTGGGTGCGAGAATATGTTGATGCTGCCTCTAGAAAAGTGCCTACGTTCGTACACCAAATAAATGAGATTGCCATAGATGAAACGAATATATCGCGGCCGCAAGCAAACTACCTTATGTGGATACCTTCTATATTGCTTAATATTTTTATTTATTGATTGTCTGAACCTCGAGGTTGTATTTTCTGACCATCCTTGACAAATGAACCTTTTCCGAGTCTTTTGAAAAGGACCTCCATGTTCCATGTCCATAAAAAAAAGAATAGCTGTAATGTCAACATTTGCCGAGATATTTCGTCATTGAGTGCGGTGTTAAAACTGCACAAGCTGGTCGTCCGTCAGTGAAGATCATCATGGATTTATTCGACAACAAACCTTCTATCAATTATCACCTCTATCATGGAGGGATTCTCTCCAGGTAATCAAACGGACGTTAACTTTGTGGATTTGTCAGCTGCTTTCGATAGGATAAATCACGAGCCAGCTATTGCAAAATCGGAATGGCTTGGTTTCAGTGGTTCACTATTGGATTGGTTCTGGTCATACAGTTTTTGTGTTTCGCAAATATTCCGGTATACAACAACAACAAAAACAACATACAATATTTTTATTATATTTTAACGATCTGAAAAGCCATCGTTTAGCTTTCGCTGTTGATTTGAAAATCTTCCTACTTCAAGGCTTAATTCGATGTACTGATTCTCCCAGGTTACCTAGAAACCATCCATACATGGTGTGAGGTAAATTGCATGGTCTTAAATCCAGGGAAATGCACGTTTGTAACCTTTTCAAGAAAAGCTTCTGCTACACTACTTCTCCTACTATTGTTTGTTGAATTCGTATAATAAGCTACATATGCCCTGCATAGTATCCCGGCATTGCGGAATTAAGAACTCATTTTTCGTGCAGTGAAGGATGTTCGAGACATCTATTCCATAGCATTTCACGTTAACGTCTCTTTTTCTTATCCGTATCCGTAAGGTCGACCACGACTTTCAGCGGACCAATTTCCATCAATTTTTTCGCTGTTAATCAGCTGTATCCAATCCAAGCAACTATTTGTTTGAACATGATTAGTTCATGCGAGGCTTTTTTGTCTCGTATTTGCGTGATTTTCAGCCTGAGACTGGCTCGTCACGCCAGGGAGACGACCTAGACTCTACATATCGATCCCATCAACACGTGGGAGGGACCAACGACTTTACTTCTTTTCCAAAGGAAGATGTTATCAGAAATATTTCGTCTCAGAAAATTCCAACAGCGCCGACTGGAATTGATACCAAAACGACAGGGATGAGAAGCAATCACGCTAACCACTCCATGTGAGGTTCTATACATGCACAAAATATCAAGACCTTTGGTTTGAATATGATTGAAAAATTGACGGGAATCGGTTCGCTGCCGAAGTAGTGCTCCACACTACCTGTCAAACAAAATTAAAGCTAAACTCGAGTAAACTATTCCATGCAATGATCGAAACTTTGCTAGAGCCCATAAAACTGCTAATACCTAAAGACAATCTACCATTACTTAATGTTCCGACACGTTTCAAACTTCAACGTTTTCATGGAAGCCAGAACGATACTACCAGATGGATTGTATTTCCACAATATTGTGTTCAACCAAAGTGCCTTAAAAGTTTTCCGATGTCAACATGTTCAAAAGCTGCATAAAAGACTGTTTCATTATGTATATATTTGTTGATTTTTGTTGATCTAGGTTTACGATATTACTCGCTTAAAAAAACATTGATTTTTATACTTATATGACACAAAAACAAATCACGATAATTGCATATAAATTAATACTTATTTGTTTATCAGCATCGTGTTTCAGTCGATGCCATAGGAATCATAATCGTTAACAAATTTCAACACAGTACACAAGTGCGGCCTTTGATAGATTGAAGCTGTATCTGAGTAGATTTTATTCAGAAATCACCCCTGGGCTCATTGTAGCGCGTGGCATTGGCAGATGGTAAGAGTATTGTACATTTAGCTCCGGCCATAACCTGTGTGCCGTGGTGACACGATTTTTCTTTAGGCTCTTAATCCGACCGATGAATTATGACCGAATATATTAATATAGATTAAAACACGAATGAAAAATCTCTTTCCCTGGCTTGTTATATTTGTGATCGTTGATTAAAATCAACACGGGTGGGTGCAGAGGTTTCAAAATTCAAACCAGGAATTATAGTTTACATGTTAGAGCCCAGTAGGTAAAACCCATATCTTATTATATAAAGCGGAATCAATGCGTGTTACATCCTGAGACAAAGAACAGCACAGACTTTTAAAAGTATACACGGAGAAGGGGAAACGCACCAGTTTTGACCATACTCCTATGGCAATATCTAACTTTTTTTTTACAGATTTTACAGATACAGAATGTGTAAAAATTTGTTCGGAATTTAATGAGAGTAAAAAATCTCTCGCAACATGCACGAATGTTTAAAATTCATTTGTTCCTTAGAAATTAAAAATTTAAATGCAACCTAAAGGTTTTCCAAAGGGTTTTGGAATATTCAGCTGAGTTTGGATTTGTTTTATAGTTAAATGAGCTATCTTCCTGATAACAGTCCTTAAAGTAGAATATAACGAAATTTTTCAATAGAGTTCTCTTCTCTTCTCGAAATGTGTTCGGACTTGCTGTCATGATAGTACAAAGTAATATTACGATTCTTGATCATTTTTTGTATTTCCCTACAATAAAAATAGATATTAACTCCACGCTACATAAGAAGTTTACTTTAGAAACGTCATATAATATATTCTACAAATGTATCTTTATGCATGTAATTTGTATATGAAAGTGCAGAAAATATTGGTTAACAATTATAAACGTGAACTGTAAATTTCATGTTCCCATATTCATCTCATGTTCCATGATAATCTCATGTTCCTATATTTATCCTACATTGATTTAAGATTGGAGATATAAGATTGGAGTGTAAATAGATTGGTTTCTTTTCGCAGTAATGTTTGCTCGTTTGCTTACCTTTGATAACAAAGACAAACATTACAAACTATTTCACATGAGCGTCCTTGAATTTTGAGTAGCATGAATTGCGAGTAATGAGATTAATAAATCTAGAAGTAGTTTGAGAGATTTCTGTTCGGAATAATTCAAAGGGACAGAGTAATTTCAAAAACAGGGTGGCATCCATTTTATTTAATTTTTTGGCTTGCATTTTGTTTTACCTTGGAATCCTTAAGAATTCTTTATTTCCTATATGTATGGCGAAACGAAAACGTTAGCTGCAGGGAAAAAGGTCGAGTGATAAAGACTGATAGAACAAAAAGACAAAAATATAAAAGGTCGAAATATAACCAGCGCGACAAAAGCTTGAATTTATTTATTTATTTTTTTATTTATCTGTAATTCTGACTTTAATTTCTAAATTATAATAAGTTTGGAATGTTTTCTAATCATTCAATTTTTAACGCGACCGTATGTTTCACCGAATTTAAATAAAAATTCCGCTATTGGAAAAGCTCGTATCATCGACGTCAGTTGCTGTACCCGATCGAAGTACTAGACTTATCATCTGTATTTGTACCAACAATCAATATGAAACTAGCGACTTGAAATTGGTTCACTGTTTTAGAACCCCTAGGTCCGATATACACCGTGCAGTCTGCACCTTGCATACACTCTTGGGCTTTTCGGTACCTTTCGGTTCTAGTATTTTTGTTTTTATTTTGATTCGCTAGGTTATTTTGACAGAATATATGAGGTTGTGTTGATGTGAGTGACGTCATTAAGCTTGGGACCGAGCTTTGGACCGGTGTGCTAGTACTTCCTGAGCCAAAAAATATATTCATTTTCTTCATGACTATCCAGCCGCTGCAAAAACTATATCCATTTTCTTCTTGACTATCCAGCCACTGGTTGTATTGTCTTTCTTGGAACAATGACCACTATCGGAGAGGCCGTTGCAAAAAACGAAAATCCAACATGGAAGGTCAACTTCACTGTTAAGCAACTTCGATACGAAAGTCTCCTGTTGTATTATTTATCTTCTTTTTTAGCGAAATCATGCCTAGTCACGCTTGCATTAAAAAACTTAAAGCGGTTGGAAAGAAAAAAATTGGTATATTCTTCAACTCTCTGGTCGCGTTATTGATCAGTTCTTTTTTGGTTTTCGCCACGAAATTGTTAGAATAGGTCCGCTTCAGGTTCATCCAGAAATTTTCAATTGGGCTCAGTTGGGGACGACGCAGCGTTCTTGGGGAAGACTGGGATCTTCAAACGCTCCACTTACTCCAGCGACCGCTTCGCGTAAAGTGCCGAGGCCAGATCCGGTCAGACCTCGACATCATCCTTAGGGTGGTGTTTCTTAATGAAAGCCGCAACATCGTGGTGTAAACCTCCCAGTTGACCGCAAGTCTTCGGGAAAAGAAGAGCGGCTTTGACATTCCTTTCTCACTGATTTTTTTTCGTCACGAACAGTCTTCGGGCGCGGACGCGTTTGCATTTCGCTCCGCAATTAATTTGTATATTTATAACCTTCTTTTAACCTTTTGACAACGTCGCGTGCAGGTCTTGCTGACCTTTGTAAATCGAATCGCGTCGAACATTTTACAGAAAAACTAATCATGCCGTGCGGTGTTAAATCGTGCAGCATTAGCGAAGACCGCTTTCTATGGAAGTGCGAATTTTGTAACAAAAAATACCATGCTGCCTGCGTCGGTGTACAACGACAACGTGAGCATTTCATCACCGCATTTATGGTGCCTCTGTGTGCTGACTGCCAACTCATTTTACGGAAGGAAGCCGACGTGAGGAAGCTGCTTCATCAACAGGATTAACTTATGAATGCAATCCGCTCTCAAACAGACGCGAACCATCGAATTGCTGCTGGCCAGAAAAAAATCTGCATAAAGAATGTGCACACCAAAAAGTAGTCAACGCGAAATTAGTGGTATTAAATGGAAAATATGAGAAAATCAAAAGTAAATCATTTATTTAAGACTTCATAAAAATACAAATATAAAACATATACAGTTAAGTCAATTTGACCTGTTATATCAAAATGCCCGCACCTTTCATATGACACCTTCCATCAGTTTTTGCACAGTGTCATCCGTCACCAATTTTGCAGCTTTATGCCAGTTACGCCTGAAGCTTTTCTCATCAATTGCTACGCTATTTGTTTTTCGAAGATTCCTCTTGACCAGAGCCCAATACTTTTCGATCGGACGGAGTTCTGGCGAATTTGGCGGATTGCAATAATTTGGGACAATATTTACACCATTAGCAATGTACCAATCCTTAGCCAGTTTTCGATAGTGGCAAGATGCCAGGTCAGGCCAGAACAGCACCGAACCGTTGTGTTCCCGAATGAACGGCAACAGTCGTTTATTCAGACACTCTTTTACGTAAATTTGTCCATTTAGAGTGCCAGTCGTGATGAAGATGTCGCTTCTGAGACCGCATCCACATATTGCCTGCCATACGAGGTATTTTTTTGGGAACTTCGACAATTTGTTTTGCTTAAAACGATCAGCAACATTTCCTCTTTGCAACGAGGTATAAAACTGTAGTCCCGGTATCTGCTTAAAGTCAGCTTTGCGATATGTTTCGTCGTCCAATATTATGCAGTCGTATTCCTTCAGCATAGTGTCATATAATTTTCTCGATCGAGATTTTGCGCTCTTGTTCTGGCTGTCGTTACGATTTGGAGCAACACCTACTTTGAATGATCTCAAGCCTGCACTTTTCTTCACTTTCTGGACGAACGATGGAGATATTTTCACTTTTTTCGCCACATCACGAACGGAGATATATGGTTTCTTCTTAAATTCTTTAATCACTTTCTTCCTCTCCGCGACGAAACGAGAATCATGGTTACCTCCGGAACCGACCTTTCTCTTTAAAGTTAAGCGCTGCTGAAAGTTTTTTAGCACTTTAGTAACCGTCGATTTTGAGATTTTTAATGACTTGGCAATATCGCCGTGCGACATATCTGGATTTTCCACTCTTTTGTGCAAAATTGCTTCGCGCAAGCGTTCTTGATTCGACTTGATTCCATTTTACTGAATAAAGGTTACTGTAGCCAAACGACGTCTTCATCATAGCACACATACATTAATATTCATGTAGTAGTGATCGGATTAGCAAAGCGTACACGGAGAAGACTGCATTAGGGCATTTCCGACGACTACTTTTTGGTGTGCACATTCTTTAGTATCAGAACTCGTCGAAAGTACTGAACACCTGCTTGAAGACGTGAAAGGAACGTTGGCAGTAACAATTGAAAATAACCAAAATATATGCAGAACAGTCGGTCAGCAAATAAAGTCGTGTGACCTACATATACACACGAACACGGCCGGCATCAGTGAATCGAATGCCACAAAAAATTACAGAACATTTTGACGAACGGCTATTAAGCATATCAAATGACATGGCACTTTTATCGAAAGATGTTGCTAGCCTTCAGATCAATGCAACCAAAAATACAGAGCCACATCAGAAGACCCTGGAAGGAGGAACTAGCAGAAAGACCTTCCTTACTAAATTCCAAACACCACCCCCCCCCCTTTTATTAAAATAAAAAAAAAAAAGAAAAACAAGAGACACAAAAAACCGCCCCCCCCCCCAAAAAAAAAGGAAAAAAACACCCCACAACACAAAAGAAAAAAAACAACAAAACCCCCACCCCACCCCCCCACACCATAACAACAAACCCAAAAACACCTTCCCAAAAAAAAAAAAGCACACAAACAAATCTGACAAAGAACTACTGGCTACTGCACAAGTGCAATTGTCGTTTTTTGCACTCAGCGAGAATACTTTCCATGAGATTTTGGAACAACTCTGGTGCACAGTTCACACCAAAAAGTAATCGTTTATAGCGAAACAACCCCCAATTTGTAATGAATGTTGTCACGTCTCGGCAATCATCCGTTAACTCCACCTGATGAAACGCCAGCTTTCTATCCAAAATTGTAAAGAGTTTGGCGTTCCGAAATTTTGGAAGTAAATCGTCGAAAACTGGTAAAGGATGGTTGAGTCTTTGAATGGCCATATTTGCCCGCCGCATCCAATCCAAGTTCACCATTGTCTTTAAGTATTGGAACCAGAAGAGAAACCCACGACGTTGGGCGTGTCACTTTTTCAGTGATATCCATCTGCAACAGCTCATTTAATTTGGATTCAACTATCTGCAGCAGAGGGATAGGACAACGGCGGAGAGGTTGGATAACAGGGGGGACTATCCTATCTATGCCTTTCATTTTCGGGAATGGTTGCTGGGTTGTGTCTATTTTGCTAATTAAGGCGTTTTGCGAACTCGGTAAACCAATTTTAAGGACCCCTATTTGTTGCGCCGTTACCTTTCCGAGCAATGGTTGCTGACCTTTCTCAATCACGTAGCTTTCCTCCGTCATTAATTTCCAAGTCGGCATCAAACACAGTAACCAATTTCAATGGAACACGTTCGGCATCAGTGAATCGATTTGCCAAAAATGGATTTTCATTGTCAAATCTC
This sequence comes from Aedes koreicus, assembly GCA_024533555.2. Classification (NCBI taxonomy): domain Eukaryota; kingdom Metazoa; phylum Arthropoda; class Insecta; order Diptera; family Culicidae; genus Aedes; species Aedes koreicus. Next base: position 119,809 of record JAHHFK020001657.1, on the reverse strand, counting down.
TCATTTCGTATTTTCACGTCCCTGAGCTTCATAAGTTCCCAGGTCGTGTCATCGATAAGGTTATGTTTTGACCCCGAATCGATGAGCATTGTAATATCCACTCCACCAATACAACAAGATATCAGATCGTCAGAATCTCCGATATTGTACACCGGAAACTCTTCGCTTTTTGATTCATCACCGATGTTGTAAATCGGTCTAGCATATTTTACCGGACGCGATGGACCTTGATTTTTTACAATTGGAGCTTTTCGTTTTCGATCAAATGATCGTTGAAATGTAGCGGCCATAACTGTGCTCTTAGTTTTAATACGGATCGGAAGTGACCGACTTTATTACAACGAAGACATGTCTTATTAAAGGCTGGGCATTGTTCTGCTTCGCGATGTCGACTGTATCCACAGCGCAAGCAACGTGGATTTACTGTGGGTGTCTTAAATGAGTTTTCATAGAGTCGATTTACTGTAGATCCTTCCGACTCGTAGGAACGAAACGTCGATCCTCTAATCGATGTTGGGTTCATTTGTGAGCACTGATACCTTACAGATTGGTAGGCATTTATAATTTTAATGGCTTCGTCAAGAGTCAAACGCTCTTTTTCCAATAGCTTTTGTCGCAGATCATCAGAGGTATATTGGATAATTTTATCCACAATCGCAACGTGTCGGCTTTCCATCTCTGTCTTACTGAAAGAGCATTTTCCAGCTTTTTGCTGAACCCGCAAAGCAAATTTTTCGATAGACTCATCGTCACCTGGTACCATTGACCAAAACAAGAATCGTTCGAAACTGTCATGGTGCTTTGGTGAAAAATATTCTGTTAATCTTTCTTTGGGTGAAATGTACGGATATTTTGTTGGCTCATCGTCATCTTCATCGCATCCAGGAATTCCATAAAATGCACTTTGTAATTCCAAGCGCCTCCCATTGCCAGTAGTTGCATCTTACGACTCGGGCCATCCATGACACTCGAAGCTGCCATGATGGTTTCGAACCATCGGATCCACAATCCCCACGCATTTCTTATTTCCGATTGTGGCAGATGCTTATACTTGAAATGTGGTAAGTTGTATGAAGCAGGACTAAAGAGTGATAAATTTTGTTGAATTATCGATGCATTAGCACCACTATTGCTCAGCTGTGGCTCTTCCATATTTTTTTATCTGTCAATAATAAAAACAAACACACATCGAATTGGAAGCATTTGCTTCTTATTACACACCATTTCATCATACACATTTAAAGTTTTAATATTTTATGGTTCGTTTATCTCAGAATCATTCGTCAGTATTTCGTTAACATCTTATCATTATGTTTGATCACTTCATCAAATTGATCATCACTTAATATTTAAAATCGCTACATATAAGAGCACAAACACATCTATTCATTAATCAACAATCGTCGACTAAATAATTTTCACAACATCCAAGAGCGACCACAAAGCTCTAAAACTTTGCTTAACCCAGCTTGCACATTAGTTTTAATCTACCTTTCATAAATTCGCAACATTCAAGAGCGAGCCGATTCGAAATTCTAATAAAATTAATATATATTTTTTTGCACGATTACATTCTTTTATGCAATGTATCATTCACAAGATTTCTTCTTCGCAACATTAAAGAGCAAAAGTTCATTAGGGATTTTGTTATATGAATACAACCCTGAATGCTGAATGCTTCGTATACATTTAGTTTCAAACGTCATCTTTTACTTCAATCGATTCCAACATTCGCAACATTCAAGGCCACAATTCCAATATAATAATAATTAATATACCGAACCGATACTTCGTCATGCTTCTTTGTATGTTAAATGAAAAACATTACGTACCTTAATTTTTCTGAATGTTTGTACTGAAGACTGAATTGCAACGCTGGTTAGACAGCTATGGCAATCTATCATATCTTTTCATTACACATACCTTCTTACCAATACTCACAGTAGACTCGTAAACACGCTTCTTCTAAATTTCATATTTACTACATTTTCGGTCCAACACATTCGCTCGGTTAAAATTTTCTGCTCTTGCCAATCGCACACATACTTCAACAAACTCAACCAACGACTTCTATTTTCCAAATGGCGTATTTGGTGGGATCACGCCACATTGTTGAAATCACAAAACCATAATACGATAATACTCACTACTTTAACATATTTTCTTTATCTCGTATCCTGTTTGTCGAAGCATTTCTTAGCGTATTTTATTTTCAACAGTTGCACATGCACAATTATTCGATTAAATTTTTCAATATGGCGTCTTCGGAGGCTTTTTGATTAATAAATCACTTCACTGAAAGCCATTTTTTTTTCTTACTCAGTATAGATTCTGAGATTAACAAACACCTTAATACTTCCTTAATAGATTAAAATTCACCTTAATAATTTCACTTCCTTTTCCGAATGCTGGTCGAAAATCGCCTTGATTTTTCTGTTGTAATATGTTTCTTCACGGGACTTAATTTCACTGCTGAGGATTCACACTCCTCGTCGCCATCTTGTGGTAGCTGAATAATCATTAATATCTTGCACACGCGGTAGACTAGAGCCGAGGAAATGGAACTGCATACGATGCCGAACTGAGTGAGACTAAACTCACTCTACCGAGAGAACATCACGAGAACATCCGCTTGCATTTCTTATATGTATATGTAAGACACTCTACCACACCCAATAAAAAAAAAAAACAAAAATAAAAAAAAAAAAAAAAAATGAAACTCATCAAAAAAAAAAAAAAAACAAAAAAAACAAAAAAAAACCAAAAAAAAAAAAACAAAATCAAAACAAACAAAAAAAAAAACTAACTCCAACTAAACAAAAAAAAATTTACACAATAAAATTTAACAAAAAAAAAAAAAACCCCCTGTGGAAAAATTTTTAAAAAACCAAAAAAAAGAAACATGCAAAAAAGTAAGGAACTTAGGCATTATCCTAGACTCTAAACTCACTTTTGTAGAACATTACAACACTATTATAAGTAAAGCAAAGAGCATGCTGAGCTTCATTAAGAGGTCCAGCCACAATTTTCAAGATCCATACACCATTAAATTATTATACATTACATATGTAGGGCCAATTTTGAAACACTGCAAGTTCCGTACAGTGCCATACACGAAGAACGCATAGAATCCGTCCAAAAACAATTCCTGTTATATGGCCTTAGGAAATTGAATTGGACTGTATTTCCACTGCCACCTTATGAAACACGCTGCATGCTTATCAATTTACAGACATTTAAGGAACGCCGTGAATTTGCAATGCTTTTCTACATCAATGAAATTATTTCACAACGTATAGAATCAGAAGTTCTACTCTTGCAATTGAACTTTTATACTCCCGGCCGGCATCTTAGAACACGGAAATTACTCTTAGAAAAATTATGCAAGAAATGGCCCCATTAGTCGAATAATGCGCCAGCATAACTTACATTGCGAAATCATAGGCATCACTATGTCTAAAGAACAAGTTAAAAGCTCGTCTAAAAGACAACAGAAATAATGTATAGCATGTAAGTAAAACGTTTTAACCATTATATGTAGTCTACATTGCTTGAAAAAATAAATAAATATCTGACTGTTGGCCACAAGAGGACCTTCTTCCCCACTTCGTGTAGGAGATGTACTTCACGACGCTGCCCACCTCCTCACTGGGGGACGTGAAATAGGCGGCCTCCTTTCAGTGATTGCCGTCTCGTCGTCCTTGAGGGCACCTTCAGCCGCTGCGTTTGAGTGGTCGCTTGCGCTTCCGACACGGCCGACTTCGACTTCCACTTCCTCATGACGATGTCCATGTTGACCAAATGCTTTTTAACCGTCTGGCCAGTTGCACCGACCAAGGAGCGGAAAAGTTTGCTGCACATTTCGATCACGCAAGACCGTCGGACGGCTGAAACTCGGCTTGCGCTGGATGCTCTAACTTTTTTTTTCCAGGAGCCAGGATCTTCTATATGACTCCTGGCTGAATCCGGCCGACACAAAGTGCGGTACAAGACGGGGATTCTTCGCTCCGGCGTGGAGCCGGTGGTAGTTACAAATCATCGAATGTAATTGCTTTCGCCATGGCTGCCGCAAACGGACAGATAGAGCTTTCAATTTTTTTCTGCAAATAGCTTACTTTTATCTATTGACGATTCATCGGTGGACCCATCATCAACCCCACCAAACGGAAACCAGCGACTCTATCTCAGATGCAGGATATTTTTTGTTATGCTTTTGTGCGATGTGCGCATGCTTAGTAGATAGAAAGAAGATTTTAGAGATTTTGATGAAGATTTAAAAGATTTACTGCAAAAAGATGCAACACGATGCAAGTAGATGAATTAAGATTCACAAGCTGAAACAAGATTTTTCACAGATTGATTCGCTAGCGTGAGATTTTTCGATAATCTTGAATCTGGATTTAGATGTGTCGCACCCCCAGACGGAAACATCGAAATTATTTCAAGTTTTGTTATTCAGTTACGCTGCTTTTATATCAGACGTTGTTATAATTTAGATAGCGGATGTACTTAAAATAACAGAAATTATAACAAAAAATCCTCCTGAAGTAACAATTTTATAGAAAACTATGATATGGATATAACATTACCAAACAAACTTTGTAACAGTTTTGTTGCGATATAGCAAAATAATATCAGCTAGTGTTAGAATTTAATTATTTCTTTATGCAGATGTGCTTCGCGATAATATCTTAATTTGTTATAAGTATGTTATACAATTATCCAGATGAAAACGTCTGTAACAAATTTATATCATAATCAGTTAGTCGTAACAAGGTAATTTTTGTTATTTTTATGTTAAACCCTTCTGGTCGAGAAGTGGTAGTATAATCGCATGAAAAATTTGTGAACTTTGTCTCTTTATATAATGCAAGCGTTAGTCGGCATCGGGTAGAGTAGGCTGAGAGATTCAGTGGATCACTCAAAGATAATTGAGGTAGCTAGTACTTTGTTTTTGATAGCCATATTATAGGAATATTTGATCTCTGCTAGCTGTCTATCTGCCAATAATGTACTACTAGCTTAACTTCAAAGTAAAGTTGTTAAGAAAATTAGTGTTAACATCACTGTTTGGCCTAAATTACTACCTTGAGGTATGTCAGATAAATTGCTGAAAGTTGAAGAACCGCCGGAATCAATCTTGCGCCAAAGCTGCCTTCTCTTCAGATAAGGTAAAAGGCCGAAAGACAAAAAGTGTAAAGAGAAAAGGTCCAATGATAAAAGGTCGAAAGGACAAATAGTCGAATGATGAAAAAGAGACGAAATGTCGAATAAATATAATGTTGAATGGTCAAAAGATCAATTTTTTTTTAAATTAGTTTGTTTATTTGTTAGGCTCAGGCGTGTGTAACACTTTACGGAGCCGATATTCAATATTGTTATTTACAATGTATAATTTTTCAATTTTAGTAAAATGGGGTGCCAATTACTCGTGGCTAGCTCGAGGTTAATGGGTCACAATATCGTTTGGAAGGGGCTAGGCAGGTAACTTATTGAAGATGTTATGTGCTGCTCATGGTTGCGACATCTACCAAATCCTCGGTCCCTTTCACGAACTAAGCTGCAGATGGGTGACCACTGCTTACTGGGCAGGTACAAGTAGCACGGAAACGAAAGGATAACTGGGACACAATGGCAGGGAATTTACTAGATAGGATGGGAGGGAGTGATGACATTACACTCTTAGATCAGACAAACAAAGGAATTCGTAAATCGCTTGCATATAGGGGAGATCACGCATTCCCAAAATATCTCTTACCTCCCGGGAGGGTTGTCTACCTCGGGCCACTAGGGTATCCAATAGTCGTGCTCTGGAGGCATCATTATCCGGGCAATATCAAACTTGTCAAAAGATCAATGGCACAAAAAGTTTAACAAAATTTAACTTTTGTCGAGCAATTTTCTTTTTCTTTCAGATTTGCAGATTTGCGTTCAGCTACTGTAACTTGAAATGCAGTGAATAATATTCTAACGTTTTTGAGTTCAGTTAAAATTTAACTATTCATTGGCTACAAGGAAGATCAATTGCTCAACCAGATATCCTATTAGAAGATCACTATAGTTGTGGGTCTATTTTTAAGTCGCCAACATATTTTGAAAATCGTCACGTGAAAAATTCAAAAAAATAGTTTATAGCTTAACCCAGATTATCACATCATTGTGTGTGTGAAATGATTCAGGAATTCTGAACGATAGCTATAGTTTTAGGTGCACAGAAAAAATCATGTTCATTTCAGCGATACAAAACCAAATTTGTGTTTTTTTTACAGATTTAACAATGCTAATTGCAAACCGGTAGTAATGTGGACATTTAAAATCGATATTACTTTTTAAATATTATTCCTAATTTGTATCACTGCTGGTTCTTTCGGAAAGCTAGATATATCAATATTAATGACCAATATTCACTGCCGAATTTGTTTTTTAACGAAACTGTCGAGGATATCTAGCTAAACAGATTTCAAGAGTGTATTTAGTATATTTTTGAATAAAGTATGATTATTCATTTCATGTAGTGTAATTTCATGACTTATTTGTTTGAAGACTGCCACTTCTTTCTGTAAAATTCTCGAACATTCTATGGTACACCCGGCATCAGGTTCCGTACGGTATTCTCAGATACGCCCGCCGTGACGATTCATCAACTTCTCTTGAACTCATCATTACCATTTGCTTTCTTCTTCGTTTCGAAGAGTTTCCGCTTAACTAGGGCCCAGTACTTCTCTATTGGGAGAAGTACTGGACAGTTTAGTGGATTGGCTGTTTTTGGCACGTATGTGACCTCTTGGAACTGATAACAAACCAGGACGGATTCCAATGACGTCTATATAAGGTCTGGGGCAACGCACTGCTTGCTTGTATTAGAAGCAAAAATAATGTAAACACTGCTGAACCGACGAGTGATGAAGTAACATTATTGAATTTTCTATGGGCGTGCATAGGTTCAGATAAAAACAAAATCAGTTCAAACATGTAATATAAATGCTGAATTGTGGAAGTAATCATGATACAATTTATTGAGCAGAAGTATTTATAGTGAATTTAACTGGGGTAATTGAATTTTTGCCACATTATCTTTCAAACGGGACTTGACAATCGAGTAGCGATATAGAGCCAATTTTTCATCATTGAAAGAGTGGAATTGGTTAAAAAATTAAGTTCTATATCGCACACAATAAACAATCACGGAGCGTACGAATAAAAAAAAATAGTATGACGTAGCACTCTCCGAACTCTTGTGTAGCTTGCGCAAGGAGTGTGGTAGTATTAGTGTCATGAGCGAATTTTTCTCAATTCACTAATATTGTTGTGGCTACTGGGTCAGACCTTATATATGTAGACGTCATTGTACGGATTCCACATAGTGACAAGAGGCCAAAATGAAACGTTTCGGCGATCCGTGAATAATTTCAAAATTCACATGGAAAGAAAAGTGTTTATTTTCGGAATTTAGTAACGTTCCCCTTAAATCATTAATTTTAAGAATTGTCAATATTATTTTGATTCAAATCATAAATTGACTTAGATGTATCTATCTTAATTACTTTGAAAAATGTATACCTATAATACATCTTTATTCCTCTATAAATTTTCATTGTGGATCTTGCAATACTTCTTTTGTATGCTTTCATCTGTAAAATAACTGTATTGGGAAGGAAGTTCCTCGTATCGATTTAATGATACTGGTGGCATCATTCACAGTTAATAAAGCCATTCATTGGAGCTTATTGACCTGGCGATACTTTAAACACATATCGGCCATTTGTAAACAGTTCAACAACTATCGTGATCTGCAAATTCTTAATTACTACGCTGCTCGTTCTTCCTTGTAAACAACGAATAGTTAAATCTTGTCCTGTAGTATTCGTTTTGTTTCCATTCAATTTTATGTATAGTTCCTTTTGTCCTTCCGAACTTTTGCGAGCCTCTGCTGATATGGTTCTGTACGCGCTCACAACTCACATTACCATAATCCCGAACGTCCTGTTGGGCTTAGCTTGGTTCCAACAAGGATGCACTAGCCAGAAGACGTCTCGTACTACTGCTCCAGTGATATTTGGTATGATACTAACTAGCTTATAGATGGTCTTCACCGACTTTTCACCACTCCCGAGTATTTGAGCACTCGATCTCTGTCGGTGATTTCTGCAGGCTGCACTGCTTTAGAGTTACTGACCAACACCAGTTTAGTTTTGTGGTGGGCTATCTACAGTTTCGCTCCTTGCATCCAGTTGTTAGTCAAGACGATAGGCTCTGTCGCAAACATTTCCACCTCTTTTATTGCCCACTATCTTAACATCTTTGGCGATTTGAGTGTCAGCACGCCGTTGTACATCCCGTTCTAAAGCGTTAGACCAAAGATGGAACCTTACGGGACTCCCGCTAAGATCTTGATCGATCGCTTGTGTAATATATGCCTCGTAGACCAACACCCGGTACATGAAATAAGTGCATACATATACACTTAGAAATTATGAATTTCTGTCTTCAAAAGTATTTTTTTCAAATTGTACATAAAATGTTCAACAACTATCTTTTTGACACCAAGAAGATTGAACATCTTCTTAATTAACGAAATTAACGAATCTTAATTACCGAATAAAAATTTTGAGTTTTTTTTTGTTCATGCATGATGTATTTATTGTTTCTACTATTTAAAAAAAAAAATGTATTTACATTTTTACAAACACTATTTCCTAACATTCCTATAAATATTATGAAAACTCAGTATTTCGTCAGTTGAAAATATTTTCGCAGCGATTTTGTTATCTGCAACTGGAATGAAGGAGTGATATTTCTGTGTACCAGGAATCATTTTTGTTTGCTGATAACTACCACCCCATTCTGCAGCTCCCTCTTCATATTCTTCTTGTGAAACATAGCAAAATGATATTTTTGTGAAATTTTCTTGATTTCTCTTAATAGCCCAATCATACAAAGTTTTCGCACTTGTTATTGGATGTTCATGTTGTTTGGCCAAGCTTGCTCTTGTTGCCATTCGTTTTAATGTGCCGCCAATTGCATCACATGGTCCCTTACCATGTGAAGTTGCGAAAAAATGCCACTCAGAATCAATGTTGTATTTCTCTTTAAACTTGCAGAGGCTTGCAAATTTTTTTTCTATTTTTGTATTGGGAAGCAGCCCCATCGGACATAACAATGGCCTTTTCTATATTCATTAGTTGATTTAAATACGTTAGTAATTTAGAAATAAATACTTGTACCGCAATTGTATCATGTCTTAGAACTTCTGATATTACAACAAAACATAGATTTTTAAGCATTCCTGACTCCATATAATAAATAACAAACGGATGAATTGTAGCCTGATCATTGTTCCAATGATGACTTCGAACAGCATCCTGAAGTACAAATGAATAATTCTCTGCAAAATCGCAAATAATAATTACTTCTCCTTCTTTTAATGAAGACTTTGAATCTTTTAAAAATTTAGATTGCTTTGTTTTTATATAATCATGAGTTAATAGTTTTTCTAATTTCTCGCTAAAATATTCAACAAATTCATCGACGGGTTTTAATAGCGTTTCTAAATTACATCTATCAGTTGTAATCCATTGTTCGATCGATATCTCAGACAAGTTATGTTTCTCAAGTTCTTTTATGAGAACAATCTGGTTCTATGAATTTTTCTTTCAATTTGGAAATAATTTCATCATATTCCACAACCTTTGTTTTCAATGTAGCTAACTCTTCGACTTCTTCTTGTGGTGGTAAGCTGAATAGATATTTTCTAATACCTGCTACAATTTCGGCAAATTTTTGCCGACGGTATTTATCGTTTTTAAATTCTCTAATGGATATCGGAGACACATTTATTCCTGCAATTCCATTATTGAATAACTCAATGTTGTGTATCCTGGAATAATCCGGTAGGTCACTGTCCTGAGAAGATGCCGAGGTAATTGAAGCTGCCGATGGTATTTCCTTCAAATCGTTCCGTGATGTGGTTGGTGCTTCGTCCCCCCCTTTTTTTTTTTCTCCCCCTCTCCCACCAGAAAAACAACAAAAAAAAAAAAACCACCAAAAAACACAAATTCTTAATGACGTCCCCAAAGAACCCACACATTATAAAAAAAAAAATTTTCAAAAAACTTGTCAATTAAATTTCTAATTTTAGGCGAACACCGTCCCCCGATTTCACGAAAAGGTTTACAACAATGCTTTGTTTCGAGTTCCATTTCAAATCGTTTTACACTTTACGCTACTTATGAAAGACACTGTTAAACTGATGTCATGACTTTGTAATGTAATCCTTTTTATACGTACTAGGTACGCACTTTAGGTACTTTTTTGAAATATTGATATGTGCAGGGGTATGCATGTAAATTATATTTTTTGTCAACACCAAAGGGAATGCATGAATAGGTATAAATGGGCGTAACAATTGTATTCTTACTGGTATGAACAGTTTAACTAATTAAATAGGGTAAGGGGATGTAATGTTAGCCTAGCTCCTTCATTCGGCCTATGTACCAAATATGTCATTAAATCAGCGATTATCAACAAAATTATGTTGCCATCATGATGACCGATTTAATTCAAAGAATTTCGGACATTATTAATCAATTTACTATTGTTCACTTCCGTGTAATTTAAGATTTTCGTAACTTTTTAGACATCATGATTTCACTGGCTAAGCTGAACAAATTAACTCCTGATCTTCGAATGATCTAAATTTGGCTAAATTGAAGCAACAAACCAAATAATGCAACCAAGATGTACAGAAAATAGTCACACGTTACAAACTATCTGTCCACATTGATAAAATAACAATGATTTTACAAGAAAACCGTAGACCCAATGTTGAGGACATATTTTTTTCTTTGTTCCCAACTATGGCCTGTTGTCTGGATAACTTAGTAAAAATGTTGTTATTGATAAAATTTTCAGTTAAAATGTATAAGTTTCGGTTGAATATTTTCCAAATGGCTCATATAAAGAAAAACCAAAGGAACAAAATCTGTGCAGAGTGAATTATTATGTTTTCACTATCGAACCGACAATAAATCATATGTGAAAATCTTTTAAGTGTTTCAAAGCAGTTTAAGTTAAGTTGGTTTTGTCAAATTTTATGTTCGATAAAGCGAATACAGCTGGCAATGCCTTAAATCATAAAATCTTGAAGAAAAATCATACAAAGACTGCATTTAATAAAAAATCGATCGAATGGGACGAAGTTGCATCCATGAACAGGCCCAATTTGATGCTTTTAGACCAATATTACATCCATATCCCTCGAAAGTTTCTGACTTTATAAAAAGAGTTGTGTAACTTTTCGTGATACATGCTACCAAACATCTTATTTAACGTATCTAAGCAAGTGTATAGCAAGCTAAATATCGCTTATAGCTTAAATTTTGTATGAGTAATAATAAAAAATGTAATCGATCGTTGCATATTAGGCTGAGTCAAGGGACACATACCCTACATTATGTTTCTACCTGAACTAACATTAATACTAATTATTTTTGTTTCGGGTTAGGTTTTCATAATATACTGTAAGTAAAAGCAGCAAATTTTGTCGTGTTACCTACAGTTAATATCAGGAATCAGTTTGTCTAGTATTCTCGGTAATAAAAGGTATATTGTAGAAAATTTTATGTTAAATTTGAAAAGAATACTTTTGCAGATGGACAATCACGACTAACATTTGAAAAAGGGATATTTTCATGGAAAAAGCCATTTTTTCGACATTAATTTCAAATTATCTCGAAAACGGATACATTTAGAATGTTGCTCACCAAGGGCATTTATGTTTAAAATCACTAGAAAAATCGTATTATATTATTAAAATATGGTTATTTATGCAAAAACAACAAATTAGAAAAAAAAAAAATTTCTTACTTCTAAGAACTTTTTTATCTTAAGTTGCTCCATCGTAGAACAACTTCTATTCTTCTTCTTATGACTCAAAACCTTTTTGAAAATAAAATTTATAAAAATCGTACGTTGGACAGATTTGCTAATTGATTTTTAAAATTAATTTTTGATATTTTTTGAAGAAAAAAAATTTCTTTTTACAGTGTACATATTTTTTTCATAAAGTCAAATTAATTAACTATAACTTCATCTCAGACGCAATTTTATTACAACCAACGGTTTTCGAGTTATGATTTTTTGAAAAATACGCATGACAAAACACATACGCCCTTTTGAAAAAATTGTCTTGAGTCAAAAAATTCCCTTAACCGGCGGAAAATCCATCGTCACCAATTCCGAAGACATGTGCAAAGTTTCATCCAAATCGGAGAGGGTCGAGTTCAGTCATTTGCTCATTTGGCAGAGAAATGCTCTGTACACAAGCATCGAAAACCACATGACCTTTGTGATAGAAGCATCTGATAAAAATGGAAGTTGTTTCCCCATGGGAATCCTCCTTCCGGTTTCAAAAATCTCGAAGAAATACTCGATACCGCGCACGATATCTATCACCCTCGGCTTAAAAAATGTAGGATCCACCATTTTAATTCCAGTTGGTAATGTCCACAAAATTGTCTTTATGATGGTTGTTGGGAGGTTAACAGTAATTCTTCAATTCAAAGAAAATTATCCCGTCGAAGCGAAGTAAGATTATATTTAGAGACATTATGCATAACATTTTAAATGCTCTTGGTCTTTTGGATGCTTCATCGCTTCGTAGACTTATTGACCTGCTTATTCCTGCAGTAGGAAACTACTTGAAGCAATTAACTGTATCATGGCCCCTCATTGGTGATTTCTTATCTTTCGATGAATAATTCGTCAAGTGAGGATCAAGTATTATTTACAATGGCACTGTCGTAGTCTAATACCTAAATTAGACTCATTTGAGTATTTGATTCACAATTCTGATTGTGATATATTTGCTCTATGTGAAACATGGCTTTCTTTTGATCATAAATTAAACTTACCAATTTTAACATTATTCGCCTGGGCCGGGATGATTCATATGGTGGCGTACTTTTGGGGGTCAAAAAGTGCTACCTCTTCTAAAAAATCTCACTCCCAATAATCTCAGGCATTGAAATCATCGCTTGCCAAATAAATTTAAAGAATAACGATCATTGCATAGCATCCGTGTATGTCTCCCGAGGACAACAAAAAACCACCGTCAACTTTGGAGTTCAGTTCAATTACTTTCATCTCCAGTTCTTATTCTGGGCGATCTAAACTCCCACGGCACTGCTTGGGGTGAACAGATGACAACAGAGCGGGTATTTTCTATGACCTATGCGACGATTTCAACTTGACCATGTTCAACACTGGGGAAGCGACAGAAATAGTAAAACCTCCTGCCAGGGAGAGTCGACTTAACATATCTTTGTTCTCTAGTTCGCTATCATTAGGTTGTCTGTGCAAGGTAATCAATGATCCCTATGGTAGTGATCACTTACTGTTGAAAAATGCAGCAATCGAGAACCCCATCAAACAATCTTGCTACGCACTTAGTAACGATGCCCTGAAAACTAGCAACAAGAATTGTTACCAATTTTTTTTTCTTTATTCAATCCTAATCCAACCACCAATCGATGAAGACGTGTTTTCAAGCTATTTCTAAATATACGTTACTGTTCCTGTTTAACATGGTCTTGTCCTTCGTCTCCGAAACTCGCAGTGCACGTAATCCAGCTATTCGCCGGAAAAGGCCACGACGTTTGGCAATTCCGTGTTCAAACTTATTTCGCAAAAAAATCAGCAGACTCTGATCAGGAAGCCAATAGCTGGACTGCACTTGAAGGATGGCGCTTCGATTTGGGCTCATTTGTTGAATCAGAGCTATGTTTGTTCGTCGCTGGCGTTAACACTTCCGGAATCTTACGATGCACTGGTAACGGCTCTAGAAAATCTACCAGAGAAAGTCCTACTAGAAAGTTACAACCAGATTTGGACCAGTAGAACTTTTCCCGAGCAGTGGAGGCATAGTCTTGTCATCCTTATCCCCAAGACTCAGTGCCAAACTGAACGGATACCGGTCTGTCACACTGACTAGTCTGTTGCGGTAAGCTTATGGAACGGATGGTCAACCGAAGACTTTATGCAATTCATCCGAGACAACGGCCTCTTCGATCATCGTCAACACGCTTTTCACCAAGTATATGGTACAAGCACCTACTTTGCTACCCTCGGTCAAGTCTTGGACAACGCATTTGAGAAAGGCCTTCACGTAGATTTGGTTGCTCTGGACCTTGCGTAGGCGTATAACCGTACGGACTCCCGGTGTGCTAACCACGCTGACAAGTTAGGACATCAGTGGTAATACCTTCGCCTTCATTTGTAACTTCCTGATTGACAGAACGTTTTAAGTGTGCATTGGAAATACGAAATGGAGGTAACCATCTTTCTCATCGCTATCAATGGAGTATTCGAATCACTAACATCAGGAGTATTCATCTCCTTGCCACAGGACACTCAGAAAGAAGATAGTACGCCATCCGTTGGTTTCGATCTGTCGCCAAAAAAGAGCAAATTCTCCCATATCTGCTCGATAAAACACCACGCGAGAATGAATCCTCCTAGGATCGATGGAGAAGAAATACCATTCGATTTGCGTGCACGGAGTATACCTAGACCGCCACTTGAGCTTCAATCCTCACTGCAATCGCACAAGGTAGCAGTGCAAATGCCGGTTTAGTCTACTACGTATCATCACAAGCAAACACGCCAAAAACAACGGCGACTTAGGGTTGCAAATTATGAAGGTGATAACATGCAGCAAATTATTGTATCGTACCGAGCTAGTGTGCAGAAGTTTCAACAATATCATTGAAAAACTTGGTCCAATCTTCAATCGATGCATCCGCAGTATATCCGGTCTACTATCCTCCACCCACGAATCATCTACATTCGTTGAGGCAGGAATCGTCCCTTTTCGACACTTGCTTGTAAGAGCGGAGACGACGAAGGAGTGTTTCTCCTCAAAAAGGCAAACAAATTCTTTCAAATCGCCCACCAAACCCTCCCACCGGTGTTCAGGGTCCACTGGGTCGGAGATGCAGTGTGGGACTCCTCTCCACCCAGAATCATATGGACACTATGCAAACTCATGAAGGAAAACCCAAAACCTCAAACTGGGGTCCCACGCTTCAAAGAGCTTATCAGAACACCGCTGATTGGTTACGACTTAATATACACCGATGGATCGAAAACTGGAAGCGAAGTAGGATACGGTGTTACGGGCCCCCACGTAAACATAAGAAGAGAGTTCTCTAACCCTACAATAATTTTCTCGGCAGAGGCAATAGCCATCCTGTCGGCCGTCACAGAATCCAGATCTACGTGGCAAGTCATCATTACCGACTCCGCTAGTGTACTGAAAGTCCTTGAGAACCCAAAGAATCGACACCTGCCAGTGCAAGCAATTAGAGTGGCTTCGAACAACAGAACAGTGTATATCTGGGTACCCAGCCACTGCGGTATCAATGGTAATAAATAGGTTTTCGATCTGTCATCTGCTGCCAACCAGTCGAAAACCCTCTTCATACTCGGACGTACCTGCACCAGATCTCAAAACCCGGTTAAAATACATCATTGACTCAGCATGGAACAACGAATGGAATACAAACCGAGGTTGACTGGCTGACGCCGTTGGATTGACACAAAAAACTGGAAGCACCAGACTACGCTGCGGCTAAAGCAGATTTTCATACGATCTTGGATCTCGCAATGAATTCCACAGAAAATGCGCAGTTGAACACCTCATAATCAACTGTACTGCATATCAAACCCTTTGAGATCAATACGGTATCGGCGCCAGTATTAGAGAAACACTATCCAACGATCCAAATATGGAAAAAAAAACTCTGTAACTGTAACAAAATATTATGGATTCCTTAAGAATTCCTCACCTGCAAAAGAGATGAACCAGCCCAGGACTGACAGTTTCTATGAAATGAGTAAAAATAAAACATACCTTCATCAAAATTCATCTTTTGGCAAGATGAGAAACAGCCACAGAATAGATCGGCGAATGAAAATGTTTATTCTTCGACTGAAATAAACACAAAAATAAATGGAGAACTTGCATTGAAAAGTTCTGACAAATTCTATTACAGAATTTCACTTTGCAGTAAACCGTTGAAAAAGGCTAATAACATAAAAAAAAAGCGCCGTACAACCAAATTTTTTTAAAATGCAACTTCCAAAAGCACACTGCAAAACCTGCAAATTTCGGGCAATGTAGTTATTCTTATTTCATTTGTCTTCACACTTTTCACTTCACTTTCTTATAGCACTTTGCAAAAAACTTTTAAGACCGGTCTTCCACTCCGACTTTTTCATTTGACGTTGTTGTTGTAAACAAGTTTAGAATTGCCTGGATTCTGTTCCAATTCCGGCGTGAAATAAAACAAAACATATGACAGTTCTATTTTATTTGCAACAGAACTGTTCGAAAATCAAATTTAGAACACCCCGGTGAAAATGAAAAATTTCATTTGGTCTATTTAACTGTCGAAATTCAGAATAGACCACGACCGCTGAAAACGGCCTAAGTGTTATTGAATGCCTTATGCATACATTGGAAATCCCATCCTTGAGTACTTTGGCGTGCTATGAGTTCATTATTGAAAATTTGAACATCTTCAATGTTATCTTCTTCTACCTCGCCGTATTTGGTAGGTGGCCACGTAATTGTGTCATGCTCCGGTAAGAGCCCTTTGACGGTAGCCTTTAGTTTGACTGGGCACCATTCAGCAGGGCCCCTGACTTCTGACATATCCACACGATATGCATCGCCCCAGGGATTGGCATCTGCATCTCGACACCGCTCCTTACAATTGTTTGATTTGCTCTATTTAATCCCCCGTTTATGTGTGGCCCATACCGATTGGAAAATCAATATTGATTTCAGTTCTTTCTCTTTGAGTACGTAACATGGCTCTGACTCAGTTTCTGTTGCAAGTTTAGTTCCGAGGACTCATTCGACAAAGATATGTTTGTTAAAAACCTTTGTCTTCCATCTCCGTGCAAAGGATTCCATTGGCCGATGCTATTCTGATCACCTGATGGCCATTATGAATTTACCTCTCACAATCCAGTTCATGTTTGCCATTAGTGACGGACTACAGAGAGTTACGCCGAAAATGGGTTTACTGCCACCTCTACCTGAGGTGGTAACTTCGTTGGCTAATCCGAGCTGCGTATAAGTAGGCTCATCCAGCATCTGATAAAACTGATTCATCGTCTAACTTGAAGGTGCATAGCAACATTGATTTTGGCGATCACGAGACCTTCACATGGGTTTGAGATCTCCTGTATTTTCTTCTCCGTATTACTTGTATAGCGGCCATTACTGCTATATCTGTCACCCAATTACCATTATAGAATGGAATTCGATACAACTTTGCAATAATTGTAACGTCGCACATTCATTCCGTTGTTGACGGCCACAGCAATTGCTATGGAGTGTCGCAATTGTTGAGATTTATGTGACTTATCTAATTTACTTTTGTCCTACGTTCGCCTTTTTGTACATCGAGCATTTGATTAATCTTGTTAGGTGGTCATTTAAATTCTTCATTCAAAGCATACATCACAGTTGTTTCATGAAATGTCTTGCGATGTGAGTTAGGGTCAGTTAGGGTCTTCTCAGTTCCTCGGTTATTGTCCGAACCCCTAACTCAGTTCATCACCCCATTTTCCTTACAATCAAAGGAGCAGTTTTCAACAAACACACCACACCGAACATCCGACTTTAATTTTGCCCGTCCCCAATGCCATGTCTGCATCACGCCTTCCTCATGCGCTATTTCATCCATACTTCAACTCAAAGAACACTTCACTTATCTGGGTACATCGCGCTCTCACCATGTTCTCCGCAAGTTCCTCCGAATCTTCTCTTCCGGAAGAGTATTGCGTACATCGTCTTGTCGAGCGCTTGTCAGGTTTCATTGTCTTGCGTGTTGCCTTCGTCGTTGATATTTTCTTGGGCTTATTATTTTTCTTCTAGTTTTTGTTTTTTTTCTCTACATATCTCTCCAGTCTGTTGGATCTCCCGCTCCCTTATGACGATGTCCATGTGGGCCAAATAGTGTTTCCGACCCATGGCGCGGAAGGATTTCACCACCTTACCTGCCGTCTTCCACTTCAGCGCTTGCTGCACCTTCCAGTCACGCAAAACCGTCGGACGGCCAAAACCCTGCTTGCTTTCGATGCTCTCACCTTTCTCCTGGAGCGTCAGGATCTTATATATGACCAATCGGCTCTATCCGGCCGGCACGGTGACACAAGTGCGGCACAATTCTTCGCTCCGGGGTGAAGCAAGCGGTAATTACAAACCAATTTATAACTTACTTATATTTATTGACGATTCACCGGTGAACCCACCACCAGGTGGCATGATAATTGCATGAAAAATCGGTGAAATTTCTCTATTTTTTTATTTTTCAAGCAACTTTTTCGACTACGTAGACAGTCTTCTCGCGTGATTCCTTCGCGACTTGCATCGCATCTTCGGCAGTAGACCTATTCCCCTCATTCGTCGCTATAACACAGCTGTAATTAAAATATTATTTATCATTTTTTTGTACATGATTAGCGCAAGAATGGCACTACCCTAATAAATTTCTTATGGTTATTTTGCTTAACGACCTATTCGGGTTAACATCCAAACCATATACGGTGTAGTTCAACCTTTCGAGTTATTGTTCGTTTAAAGTAAATTTTAATAACTGGTATGCATGATCAAAAAATCAAGTCACTTAGTTTGAACACGGCTAAGTAATATCGCCGAATGGCTGAAATTTGTCCGCTGCCGAGGTATTGCTTCACGCAAAGAAGATAAGATGATTATTTTCTCGAGATTTTAGGAATTCATTTTTTTTTAAATAATTTTTTAATGTTCTTTCGCTCAATCCGAAGAAAGGAAACAACATTTCAAACTGACCAAATAATATGATAATTTTGCAGAAAATTTTAAGCGTAGAACATTCGAAACATGTTTTAAGAAGGTGGATATGAAGAAACATTAACATTTCATTAAAAACAAAATATAAAATTCAGTTATTCCAACGCCAAGTTCAAATCATTTAGTCAAATCATTTTCTGTGCATATAAATTAAAATTTAGATATGGTGATACAGATGTTATTTAAAACTAGTAAATCACAACATGAATCAGTCTACAGTATGTCCCATAAAAAAATGCGAAAATCTATACCTCAGTTTCAAATAAGTTGTTTTCGTTTATTAAGCCTTTCATGATTACATTACTCATTATGTCCACCATTTTTCTGGATCATCTTCTCCAAACGGGGACGGAATCGAGAGCATACCTTCTCAATGTAAGTCATCGAATCCCATGCCTTGGTAATGGAAGCTTTCAGGGCGCCAACACTGGGGTGAGAATGTTCACAAGCCTTAGTCTTAACATATGCCCATATTGAGTAATCCAAAGTAGTAATCCGGGCTGCTAGGAGGCCAAATGTCCTTTGACCAAAATTCCATGTTTTCCTTCAACCACGCTTGAGTCCTTTTTGAGGTAAACACGGTGCTCCGTCCTGTTGGAAAATGACGTGTTGGTGTGCTCCAAAGTTGGCTTTCATCCATGGCAGAACGTGGTCCTTCAAAATGTTCATGTAAACCTCGGTATTAACTTTTAATCCAGCTTTGATAAATGCTGGAGCCATTTTCAAGCCATTAGACGCAACTGCCCCGAAAACCATGACTCCGGCCGGATGTTTGGTTGTAAACTTGAATTTCACGTTCTCTGGAACATCCTCAATCTGCTTCGGCGAAATGAACCTGTCTGTAGATACGGGATCGATGGTGAACATTTTCTCATCGGAGAATACGATGATGGTATGCTTCTTTTTTAATGCTGACACCAAACGTTTCGAGCGCTCCCGCCGTATTTGTTTAATTTGGTCCGTTACAAGGTGGCGCTTTACTCTTGCCCTGGACGAACATTTCAAGTCATCTTTGACCAACCGTTGCATGGTAGTTTTTGAAATATCGGCTTCCTTAGCCAATTTCCGGATCGATCTGATAGGATTCCGCCTCACTTTGTCTCTCACTGATCTGATGACCTTCGATGTGCGAGCGGACCATGGACGGCCACTTCCCGGCTTCCGTGGACGTGGTCCGTCAAGGAGTGAACGTTGGATACGGTAGACGGTAGCCAGGTGGCATCCCACAATAATTGCAATTTGTTTTACGGGCTTTTGGGCGAGCAGCAAACTAGTCACAACCTCCTTTGCTTACATTTGTCTCAACTTTGTTATTC
Source organism: Aedes koreicus (assembly GCA_024533555.2). Classification (NCBI taxonomy): domain Eukaryota; kingdom Metazoa; phylum Arthropoda; class Insecta; order Diptera; family Culicidae; genus Aedes; species Aedes koreicus. The sequence continues at coordinate 99,589 of JAHHFK020001657.1, read as the reverse complement.
GCAAACCACTGTTTTGCGACGATGTATCAGAGTAAACAGTCAGATGATTACACACACGCATTAAAACAGTAAAAATAATTTTTAAAGCTACCCAAAAATAAGTATTGAAAACTTTCGCAATTTCTATGGGACATACTGTAGTAGTCAAGTAGGTAATACGAGGTAAATTTTTACACAATTCAAAATCACATGGGATCAATTATAGGACACCCACCTTTCTTCATAAGCAGCTGGTAGTTCCACACCTAAAGTAAAAATTTAAGTAAGGAAGATTAAGTGATTTTGCCACATCAAACGCTGCCCACCCATCTGAGCAGGCCACCGCACACTATGGAAGCCCAATCATATAGAGAAGTTTGTTGACTGCTTGCACGCAGTTTGGGTAGATTATATTCTTATAAAAAACTGCTCCACTAGGGTTACCGTGTTTACATTGAAAGTTTGTGTATATTATCATATCAAGAGAAACAAGCTCCATCCTGACTCCATCAACCCCCATAATGGTGTACAGAATAAATCAGAATCAGGAGGTAACGTAGAGAAAAGAAAATATAATGTTATTGTAAGTTTTTGAAATACAGAAGTTGAAACTTGATACTTATATCAGCTGCAGTTTTCAAGATACTTGAAAATCTATGAAACGTTATCTTCATTAACTATAATTTCGGGTGTGATAAATTGTGTATGACCATATCATAGCGAAACAAATTTTTGCGAAGGATTGAGTTTTTTTTTCCTCTGTTCGGGACATAAACCACTGCGACTAGTAATTTGATCTATTGTAGTATATCCCGTATCCTTTGTTTAGTGCATGTCAAGTTACTTCATCACTATTGAGAAATGATGAAGTATTCGGTGTTGTTACAGTTGTCATTGTTTGTTTTGTTGGCAACGAATCGAGTTTTATTGAAAGTTTCCGCTATTTAAACCCTTTGTTAGCGACAGTACTCTTCAAAAGCGCGCTCCTTTATCCGTCAAAACCGGATTCATTGCAAACAAAACGAACAATGACTCCGATACTGACCATGCATCAGAACCCTAGTCATAACCAATTCAAACTATAGAACATCAAATAGAAAAATGAGAATTCACATAAATGAATACTAACCATGTTTCCCTTATTCCAAGCTCATCCCCGGTGGCTCAATTCGAGTATTGTCACTTTTCACAAGACATAAAATGTAATAAGGACTAATATATGTTCCTTTGATTACTAAAACAAATATGTTCCCTAGTTTGAATTAATTCAGACTAGGGTTCGGTGGTAGATCTGATACCCCGTAACGCACCACGAAAAGGTGATCTACCAGCGTTACGGGTCGAAGGATTGAGTTAGTCTGTCTTCGAACAGCAAAAAAAAAAAAAATAGGGCACATGTGTATTGCCACGAGGAAAGGATGTGAGTTTGATATTATAATTTATAGTTTATTTATTATAATAATAAGCGTTAACATATTAATGTCTAGTATTGAAACTCATTTATAAAAATTGTTTTGGAAATTTGTTACTTTAATTTACAGGATGAAATTTTAACTCGTAGGAACATCACATATGAACTTATTTGGCTTAGTAATAGTTCAACAGCGGACCCATTTCCGTCAATCATTGCTATTACTCCGCCGAATTTAAACCAAACTACTTGATTTTTGAACATGTTATTAATCTTTGAGAAAAAACCAAGTCGTTCGGTTTAAATACGACTGAACAATAGCTATGATTGATGGAAATGAGTCTGCAATCGAAGTAATGGACTCTGGATAATTTTTGTTTTATTATGATAATCGAGCAGTCCAAAACAGTCTTTGCGTGTTGGTTGTGGTCATTAAGACCTACTAAGAATAGAACTGCACACCGCCAGTCATGGTGGTGGTACTTAACATTAAAAAAATTTAAACTATCACTGATAGTGTGTTTCAGTCCAGTCCAGTTTTTTATTTTCAAAAAGTGAACAAGCGAAGTTGGTGCAACATTGGTGGTAGTAGTTCAGATGGCCCATTACTCACTAACACCGCGAATAGGGCCGGCAATAAATAAATGATAAGGGGGAGACAGGCAAATCCCATACGGAGCTTGTGGAGTAGGTGATCGTTCTTCGTAGAGTAAAAAACTGTAACTGCGCTTATTTTTCTGAGCAACTCGAGCGTCTTTCTAAAGGCTTGTTTGAAAATAAACAAGCAAATTAAGGGATGCCATGCAAGGCACAGCTATCTAATAGTAAATCCTCCAATATACTGACATGAAAGAGAATTGAAATTATCATGATGTTTCTGATAATAGTACATTTCTGACATTTACACATGACACATGTTCGTGGAAAACGTTAAGCTAAGCTACAAACAACACGTGTACACAACTTCTGAGATGATTCGTGTCTGATCTACTATGGACAAATAAATAATTATCAATATAAAATTAGGGGGAAGGAATGGGCTATCGGCTACCTTGAGGAACGCCGGATGTTACCGGAAAGCTAGATGAGGCGTAATCGGCAATCTTCACGGACATAGTTCTACCAGTCAGGTATGAGCGGAGCTAGTTCAACAGTTGATCGTGAACCCCCATATTGCCGTATTTAGAAATGGCAATCTGATGGTTCATTTTATCAAAGGCCGCAGAGAGATCTGTGTAAATGGCGTCTACTTGATGACCGCGTTCCATTTCGCGCATGATGAACGATGGAAATACGGTTAGATTGGTCACCGTCGAGCCCTTGGGCACAACACCGTGTTGGTCTGGAGAAATAGTCTGTGAATAGTCATTGACCAGCCTTTGGAGAACAATTAGTTCAAATAGCTTGGATACAGAGCTTACTGCAGCAATCCCACGATAGTTGGCGACGGACCGTTTGCATCCCTTCTTGTGGATTGGGAATACAAATGACTCTTTCCAGCAATCAGGAAACTCGCCGGAAGTTACAGACAAATTGAACACCGTAGCCAAGGGCGCAGCAAGCATGTTTAGGCAACGCTTCAGGACAATTGAAGGAATACCGTCAGGACCGCATCCAGTTGAAGCTTTCATCTGCTTCCCAGCTGAAATCACCATATCACTATGAATAGTGAAAGCAGAGCCAAATACAGACATGCGGGGAACATTGCTAGTAGCCGCTTCGGAGATCTCGGCGAATTTTTGTCGCAGAAGACACTGCTGAACTGCGTACGGAACAAGCTGGCGACATCCACAATAGTGTCAGCTTCAAGAGTGCCATCAGGCATTGTAGAGGGTAAGCCGGTTTCTTTGCGTTGTTCGTTCACAAACCGCTAGAAGCTTTTCGGGTTCGTTTTGAGACGACTCTGCAATTGAAAATGATGGGCTTTGTACAAGCTGTTATTGAGGTATTTGTAATCGATATCTGCTATGTTTCCTCAAAGCAGCCCTTTAAACTCGTTTCAAGTGTTTGAGGTCAGAATTTGACCAGGCAGGTTTGGGAGGCTTACGGTTGATTTTCTTAGACACGAATTGATCGACGGCGTAAAGCAGAATACAGCACATAGTCGAAGCAGCAAAATTTGCATCCCCGTTTGTAAGAGTCGTGTTCCAGTCCACGTCGGCGAGAAAGTTGTTCATTCCCTCGTAGTCAGCATGGTTGAAGTCATAATAAACATTTTCGAAGTTGTCGTGGAAGCTGTACTCAGGATTTAATTCCAGCGTCAGTAGCAGAGGGGAATGGTTTCTGCAGCTTTTGACAAGCGGTGCCGGAGCTTGAATGACAGAACATCTTTGACCCAGTTCTTCAGTAATGAAGCATAGATCCAGCAAACGATTGTTGTAATTCGGAATGCCGTTAACTTGCCGAAGTCTCGCGGTAGAATAAGTATCAAGCAAGGAGAGAGATGCTGGTCTGAATGACGAACATGAAGTATCTGGATAGTGAAAGCCGTTGGTATTGACATGCCATGAAATCGTGCTGAGGTTGAAATCTCCCACAACAACGATGTTGTCGCTGGGACCAAATTATGACACGATCCAATCCAAAGAAAGAGTGTGCTTATCGATGAGGCTGCTGTCGTTGACACGATCAGGTGGGATATACACCACGCACATAAACAATCTTCCGGTTTTGGTGGATATTGCCACCCTGAGATGTTCGACCGTTGAGTTTTCGGGAGGCTTCAGGAGGCGAGATTTGAACGTTGAGCGCACGGCAAGAAGGACTCCACCACCAGATTTCTTGTTGCTGTTGAGCGGCGATCGATCTAGTCGGTACACATCGTACGTGTCGTCGAACAGTTGCTTCGATAATGTGTTGCTGTTTAGCCATGTTTCTGTGAAGGCGTAGATATCGTAGTATGCGTCACTGCATGCCAACTGGTACTCGGCGAGCGAACATCAGGAGCAGAATACCTTGGATAACACACATACTTGCCTAGAACTTCAGGCTGGGAGACCCTCCCCCTAACTCCGACCACAGGACCGGGATGGCTGGGATGGCAGGAACAGATGCTAGATAGATGATGAACTTCAATTGGCTCGACTGGGTCGGAGCGGTTGAGGGCTCCCGCAATGCCTTGCAGTGTGCATCCCGGTTTCGTGAATGTTATGGTATCCAACGTTGGGTGAAGGCGGTGGTTTAATTCAAACGAGGTGTTTTTAGAAACCCCTGTCCGGATTTATTGTCTTGGTAGTTAACGAATTCCCGAAAGAAGATCCCGTCTGGCCATATGTCGGCACTGAGAGCCACCTCGCGGTACTTTTCGTCGACCCCAATTTTAAACAAAATGAATCGCATAGCCGCATCTGAGTCAGATCAGCGCCTTTCTTCACTAACTTTCTAACCTCGATCGGTTCGTCGCAAGGTATACATTCAGTGGCTAAAGATAGAATATCATCCTCCGTGGCACTAAATGCAATGCGAGACAGAAATATCCAACATTTTTCTGGTTCTGGGGGAACAGTTGCAACCGATGGAATGTTCGCAGATGGCTTTTTCGTGCCACGCGATAAACTAGGCTGATCGGGTGAAATTAATCCTGCTGCGCCAAACGATCGTTTGTTGCTTTTCCAAGCCAGACTAGGCCAACCGGAGGATAAACCGGGTGCAGCGGGGGTAGTAGGGGCAGCAGCAGGAACAGCAGAAATTTTCGTGACCAGAACTTCGACTTGCTCCCTGTTTTTTTCTAACTCTGTTCTAACTCCCTCCAAATCTGAACGATGTGTTTCGCTCAGATTTTGTAATGCCTCCGTTAACGCCCCAAAGGCGTCCCGAACGTGTTTCGAGTTCATAATTCCGGAGCAACTGTTGCAAAACCAGATGAGATTAGGTTGGTCGCTGATTAAATACATTTTGCACGGGATAAGGAGACGCAATCAAGATGAGCAACTTTTTCTCAAAAACCCTGGCATTTAATAAATTTTAGGGTTTTCACTGGTTCACAGCACTGTAGGCAGCTTAATTCCATTCTGAAGCTTTTATGCGAGATAACAAGCACCAGCGTATATGCAACACGCAAGGCGGTTGAAGTCGTTTGTTATGGCAGGGAGTTGTGTGCAATTTACAGTGCCGTTAATGGCAATCAGATGTAGCTTCGAGAAAAAAAAATGCGTGGAGAAGTGATAGGCAGAATCTTTTGTTGCAACCGTCACAATAAACACTACACTTAACAATCAAAATAAATGCACTTCGAGTTTGCGAAATAACAGAACGACACCAGCGCGACGATACAAATCGATAGACGAAACGTTTAACAAATTAACGCCGATTTTAAACACAAAGAATATTTAGAAAAAAGGTAAACAAAATGACGATGAAAAAAACGTGTTCCGTATTGACACATAGAGTTACCAGTCATGTTTATGAAATAAACAAAACCATGCAAGTGTGTGATAGCGACAGGTTGTACACAGCTTGGTGTAAAATATATCCATATGCTTAAATGCTGTACCTTGAATTCCTCGCCAAGCGAACCAAATCTAAGGTATCTGTTACAATACTCTTAATTTGTCGAAGTGGCTGAATGGCGACCATCAAGCCACGGTTCAAATCTCGGTCTCGAATTTACACAATTTATTTTTTGAGTCATCTGACTTTCGGGCTCCTATCTCTTACTCAACCACTGCGCACAACCTCACGCACATATTTAATTTTTCAAAGCGAATTGCTGTGTTGCTTTTTGACGTAGACTACGTCTTACGGGAAGGATAGGGTGTCAATTGAAAATCTAAAAATAAGCGACCGTCACAAAATATTGTTACAAATGAAACGCTTATAACTTTATAAATGCTTAATAGATTTTCAAGATGTTTACATCAATCGGTTGGAAATTTTCCCGCGTATCAATTCATTTGTCAAACATTATCCATTAACAATTTAAAGCTATCGAAAACTACCAAAATGTAAGGTGATGTCTTATAATGCCGATTTTTCAGAGTAAATTTACTAAGTGCACTGTACTGTACTATCACAGATTTCAAATGCAAGCAAGGAAGGTCTCATATGCAGCAGTGAACCATGTAAAACGGGTACACCTTCGCAATTTTTATAATTAGTGTCGCAGTACTGGAGCTGGACAGTCCAACGAACCATCGAGGATCAGCAGCTGGCGATGGCAAAAACTCTGGAGGCAACCTCGATGGCGTGAAGCTTCTAGTGCGGAGCGGCAAAGCGGCAATTTGGATTTGGCAGGTGGTGGGGGCACGTAATAGAAGCTGCAGTAGCGACCAACCAGTGGACAGGTTGCTGATTGCTCTGCAGGCTGTGTGTGTTGTGTGTGTGTGTGTGTGTGTGTGTGTGTGTGTGTGTGTGTGTGTGTGTGTGTGTGTGTGTGTGTGTGTGTGTGTGTGTGTGTGTGTGTGTGTGTGTGTGTGTGTGTGTGTGTGTGTGTGTGTGTGTGTGTGTGTGTGTGTGTGTGTGTGTGTGTGATATTCTTGGTAGCCATCTTTATCTAAAGCAGAACGTGCACGGCAGAATAACCTGCTTCGTGAAAACATCGAGAAGGATTCAATTCTTATCCGGATTATTTCAAATCCGTCCTTTTCAGGACGACCAATCCAATGTTGAGAGAGTTTGTTTAATTTGAATTTATCTTACCAAGTCGTAGAGAGCGATGGCTAAATCACTTGTAGTTTACTTATCGTCGAATACCTTGAGCATTTTGCATAACTTATAAATGGCTGCCGTCACAAGAAATTGAAACACCGGTCGATAATAATTCGATCGTTTCTTGATTGATTTAATTTTGAGCCGAGATTTTTGCAATAACCTAGATGATTTTACGATTGCCATTTTATTTATTCAAGTATTTTAAAATTTTATATAAAAGATATATATTTTCGTGTACATATTCATCAATCGGTGTTGGACAATTTTAAAGAATGTTGCGTTACGGCAAGTATCAAGAAATTACCTAATACCGTTTTGATTCTCGAAGATGATATTCAAAAGTACCGTTCTATGAACATTCCAATTAGTTCGGTTATGAATAGTTATTCTGTTGTGTTAACGATTTGCGTTGGATAAGAGTTTTACATCTAGGAAGAAATAAATTTTGAGAAACTGAAAGTGAGAATAAGTACGATGCCTAATCGATTTGATGCCAACCGTATGCGCAAATTTCGGAAGCGCGTTAAAATCGAACAAGTGGAAAACCCTTCGAAACGACCAAGCACCCATGTCGAGCGAGCTCGTGTTTATCGGGCGAAACTGAAAGCAGCCAGAGGTGATGCGTTGCCAACTACAGGTTGGGATGCTGGAGAAGGGTCTTCTACTTGAGGTAGGAAATAAAATCAAGTAGTTAACCAACTTGATAAAGTACAAATACTTATTCACTATTTCCTCTCTACCCATAGCAAAGTTTAGTGACATTCCACAAAATCTTTTCCAACAAATAATATCGAAGGAGCGAATATCCTAAGATACATACTCACTTACTTATGCCGATCCAACTTGCGTTGCAATGTTCCGCTACGAAACCAATGAAACGATTTCAACATGTTGAACATAATAATGCATCCAAGGGTTTAACGTAGTCTACGTCAACCGGTCGTGTGTTATACACAACCCCACTGATTTTTTGCCCACAACCAATGTTGGATTTTTCCTCAAACTTACGATCCACAGCACGAAATGGAACAAAATCATGCGAAATTATATTGCAATCTTGCTTTCTTATGTTGGGTGTAGAGCGAATAACGAACAACTTAACCTAACACCCAGTGGACCAGTTTGGACAATTTCGTTTTGCAAAAAGCTCCACAGGCTGGAGCGGGAATCGAACCCTCAACTTCATGGCAACCGCTTGAACGACGGGCGACGCCGCTAACCACTTGACCACGAAGATGATGTGCAAAGAAAAGAATAGAAAAGAGAGACGTAAGTCCTACGTCAAAAACAGTTAAAAACATCCGCACCCTTTTCAAGGCCAGACCGGAAACTGAACGCAGCCACCCCTAGTGTGGTATTGCTTTAAAACTCTTTGCTCACAAAGCTAAGCTAAGGATCCCAGTTCTAAAATTCCTCATGCTCATTCCATAAGCCAAGAATTGAGAACCCTTAGTTTTGATTCACAAGCAATCATATCAAATTAAAACTTGGATTGCAAAATTGTTATATTTTTAACATTAAAAAAGACGTCAATAAAACTTTTGATAAAATTGATAAAATGTTTACATAATCTGAAGCTCATGCGACATACGATCGTTTGCCAAGCTACGAAAGCCATTGCCTGGAGCAAATCAACATCAACGTGCAACCCCGAGCCCTGAGGAATAGTTCGATGCTGCGGTTACCTACACAGCGAACCAATTATGTTTGGCGCAATTGGTGGTTTACAAAGACTCTTTAATAGAGTTTTCGCCTTGTTTGATTTTGACGTGACTTGCCAGATGCTTCGTCGTATGTCTAGTCGTTTTTTTAAAGACCTGTCTAATTCGCATCGATAGTGTAATTTTTGTTTTGTTTTATGTCATGACCATTAATGTACTATCCTAGTTAAGCTTTAAGTAACATCATTGGGGTTTAAATATAACCTGTTGATGAATAGAAATAAATCGATAAATTGTCAATTAATTATCAAAACATTAAAAAAAAAAATATTTTTAAGACAGACCTGGGAGAAAGAGATAAATTCTGAACGGTCATGCTTTACCATATGGGGTAATGTATAAGCATACAGGGTGTTCAATAAGTGGGAATACAACTTTTCATCGTTGTGTAGGTGCGCACCATGTGCATTCTATGTATTGGTATTTATTTATTTGTTTATTTGTTCATGGTCTTCGATAGATTCGTACAGACTGGTTTAACTTAGGTGTACTTAAGCTAAAGGGTGTCCACGATGAAATTGCCACACACAAAATTGATTCGCAAAATTCGAGTTTTCATCCGATTGCCATCAAATTTTCAGGGATTGAGAAATAACTATTAAACTTCATTTTACCATTTTACTCGTATTTTATTTACAGTCCATACGCAAATGCCCGCACCTTGGCCTTAACCCCGGCCATAAGATTCTGCACAACCTGTGAATCAACCGTTTTTTGCATGTAAACCCATACTTTCTTCAGTTCCTCGACTGTCTCTACTACCTTAGGTCGTTTAAGAAGGTGCTGCTTCATAATCGCCCAGTACTTCTCGATGTGGTGGAGCTCCGGAGTGTTGGGAGGGTTGAACATTTTCGGCACGAAATTGACCTTATTGTCCGCATACCACTTCAGCACGTCCTTGGAGTAGTGGCATGAGGCCAAATCCGGCCAGAAGATTGTTGGGACGTTGTGGGCCTTCAGGAGAGGAAGCAGCCGCTTCTGGAGGCACTCTTTTATGTACACCTGTCCGTTCATCGTGTCCTGGGTCACGAAAGGTGCACTCCGCTTCCCGCACGTGCAGATGGCTTGCCAAACCAGGAATTTCTTCGCAAATTTGGACATCTTCTGAGTGCGGACATGCTCCGGAACGCTGAACTTATCCTTGGCCGTGAAAAACAGGTTGCCGGGGATCTGTTTGAAGTCGGCCTTCACATATGTTTCGTCGTCCATGATGCAGCATTCAACTTTCGTCAGCATGTTGAGGTACAACTTCCTGGCACGGGTTTTGGCGGACTTGTTCTGCTTCTCGTCGCGATTAGGGGCCTTTTGTACCTTGAACGTTCGAAGCCCAGCCTTAGTTTTGGCCTTCTGGACAAAACTTCGGCTTAGGTGCAGCTTCTTAGCCACATCCCGAACGGAGGCGTTCGGATTTCGGTTGAAGGCCCCAACTACGCGGTTGTGGTTTTTGGTGTTGTACGGAATACTTTTTCCTTCACTTCTGGGCTTCCGATCGGTGGTCAACCGTTCCTCGAACCGCTTAATCACTCGCGACACCGTGAAATTCGCAATTCCCAACGTTTTAGCGATGGAACGATGCGAGAGATCCTTGTTCTCGTGATGAATGCGCAAGATTTTATCAAGCACGAGCTGTTCTTTCGACTCAATTTCCGCGAGTTTTGATCACGGGACTTTAAAACTTGCAGGATGTAAATAATGCACTATGAACTAAATCCACCCAAATTTTCATTAAATTTTACCCAACGGTTAAGAAGTTAGAGCAATTTCATAGTGTGGCAATTTCATCGTGGACACCCTTTACGTTTTTAATCCTAATTTTAAAACTATTTTTCGAGACATTAAAATCAAAAAGGTCACAAATATCATTAAATGCTCTAAGGCAGGAACTGAAGGGATTGTTGAAGCCATAGCACGTTCTATGTCCGGGAACAGCAATGAGTGCCGAATACCGCAACTGACGCTGAGGAACGTCCAAAGGTATTTCTACAAGAAGGTTCGAGCAATCGGTGTTATTTTTGATAACGTCAAAGACCACCAGCCGTTGTAACTTTAGTCGTCTTGCTGAGAGCAGCTCCAAATCGATTAGTTGACATCGTTCCGGATAGTCAGGAAGGAAGACAGGATCGTTCCATGGTAAATGTCGCAGAGCAAACCGAATGAAGGATTTCTGCACACGCTCAATTCGAATCACCTGAGACGTGTGGTATGGGGCACAGATGGGAGCAGCGTATTCTAGAATACTGCGTACCAAATCACAGAACAGAGCTTTAAGCGCATACACGTCGGTAAACTGAGATGCATTGCGACGGATGAATCCCAGAATCGAAAAAGCTTTGGCAGTTATAGTTGAGATGTGTTCATTGAAACGAAGCTTGCAATCTATGATAACTCCCAAATCACGTATAGACTGTACACGGACTAGCGCATTAGCACCGATGGTGTACTGGTGTTTGATCGGCGTATAACTGCGGCTAAATGTGATCACCTTGCATTTATCAATGTTCACGTTCATTCCGTTCTCACTGCACCATTGCGAAATGATATCGAAGTCTGCCGTTGCAAGGCAATACAGTCCAAAATCGACTTGATGACACGGAAGATTTTGAGGTCGTCGGCAAAGAGCAGCTTCCCAGATGATATTAGTTCGCACAAGTCGTTGATGAAAAGGACGAAGATCAATGGTCCTAACACACTACCCTGTGCAACTCCAGATGGAACGTCGAATGTTATGGAATGTGCAGAGTTCACCTGTACAAAGGCTTTCCTACCGGTCAAGTATGACTTTAACCAGTCGGAAAACCCATGTGCCTTATTTTTTCCACTGCAAATATATTGGTATTGGTATCAGCTTAAGCCTCATATATAGTGTAATTTGTTGTTTGTTTACCGTGCACGATGAAGTAGTACCGCGACGTCATAGTAAAGTTGTTTGTGAGAGGTGAGTGACCCGGCGACATATTTGATGCAGAATTTCATCTATACCACCATCTGTAGGTACCGGGAGACGGGCTTGGTCAAGGACCGTGCGAAATCCGGGCGGCCGCGTTCGGCAAAGACGTCAGCAGCCATCAAAGTGATGAGGGAGCGAGTTCGTCGAAAAATGAATGGCTCGATCTAGAAGACCGCTGCTAACTTGGATGTGTCGATCAGGACTGCCCACACCATCATGACGAAGGATCTGGGATACAAGCCATACAAGAAACGCAAGGGGCACGGGGTAACTGAGGCTACAACAAAGAAGAGGCTGGACAGAGCTGGACAGATACTTTCGCGGCACGCAGGTCAGGAGTTCGCGTTTTCTCATGAGAAACTCTTTGTCTTGCAACAGCCGCACAATGTCCAAAATAATCAGCTGTGGGCACCGACACGACGTGGGCCAGCATCCTCCCGTCCCACATAAACATCCCACGGTTCCAGAGCGCCTCGCCGGAGATGGATTGGGGGGCCGTATCCAGGCGTGTGTAGCTCGTTTATCGAGAAAAGCGGGAAAAACACCGCCGCGTACTATAAGACCGAGGTTCTGGAGAACGTTGTGGCCGCGGGACTTCGGGACCTCTATGGGAAGGATCATTACGTCTTTCAACAGGACGGCGCACCGGCCCACTCGGTGAATATCGTCCAAGCGTGGTGTCGGGAGAATTTGACTGATTTTCTCGATAAGACTTAGTGGCCTCCCAGCTGCCCGGACCTTAATCCCCTGGACTTTTATGTATGGTCGTACATGCTGGCCAAACAGAGCAAATATCAAGTGAGCACTATGGACCAATTTAAGAAGCTCATTTCCATGTTCTGGGATGAGATGCCGATCTTTTGAGAAACCTCTCAAGCTCGTCATACAGCATAAAGAGGGGGAGGGGGGGGGGGGTGCTCCCATCTAATATGTCGTAAAGGTTCTCAATGAACATTGCTTCAATAAAAATTTACTCAGAAAAGAATATCTTGTGTTTTCATATTTTTTAACACATTTTCAAAGTGTATTCGAACTTATTGACCACCCTGTATAATCAAGTGGCAATACAAAGACAAATGTATTTAGTTGGCATAATTATTGTAAATGGGTAAAAAATGCACTCGAATAGTGCAATCTCAAACTAATAGAACTCCTCGAATAAGACTAAGAAAATGTATACAGTAAATTGTATTAGGAAACCCTAATTTCTTATCCACCTCTTCTATTTTCTAATTTATTTTTTTTCTTATTTTGGGCGTAGAACCACTGCGTCCACTGAATTGAACTTCCCAGACAACCACAAATCGCATAACAGTGTTCAAATAGTATCGTATATTCCTATATTTTAAGTCAAAATCGCAATTAATTGTAGCCTTTATCGTATTATGTTTAAGTTAAATCGTAAAGAGTGCAAAGTTTCGACGTATATACGATGTGTCATTTATTCATCGTACTGCGTCAAAAACTAAATCGGATATACATCGCTAAACTTTTTAAATCGAATTTGTTATTACAAATTTAATCGCATACGATATCAAATCAACTAGTTTAAGAAAACAATGGAATTGGCACGTATATGGCCTCCACTTTTGCACGTATAAGCCCTATTTTTGCATTTTATACGATATGACTACTTACGTATATGTTTGTATATCATTAAAAAAACTTTCAATATACGTGCATTTTGGTTGTCTGGGTTATGTGGTATACCTCTGTTTACTATTACTATTCGCATCTTAAAGCTTGATCACTATTTGTCAAGTGAACTGCCTAAGACGCGTTTCCCAGTCATGCAAAATCGACTTTATTAAACCCACCACCTTTCCAGGATTCGCAGTCCAAATTTCAGTGCACGTAATTCGTGCAAAGGCAGCAGATTTAGAATTGCATCTAACGACGCATCTTTTTTTTATATATAGTGCTGCGCATTGCTCCCGTTATGCAATGGACACTAATCGTTGAAGTTTCGTCAGCTTTTTCTATGCAGTAGCCTCTTTTGTTTTTGACCACCGCACAAGCGAAGCATACGTTAGGCTTGGACGAATTATAGATGCATAAATCCACATTATCATTTTTGGTCTTAGATTCCATTTTCTGCCAAATGTTTTTGAGCATATACAGAAAGCACTCGTTGCCTTGCCAATCACATACTCAGTTCCAGCATTCCAGTTTCAGTTTGGCATCCAGTATCACTCCTAGGTATTTCACCTGTTCACTAAGATGGACTTCCAATCTAGCTTAAAAGCTTTTAGATTCAACTTCCTTTTCCTGGTGAAAGGAACAATTACTACTTTTGAGGGATTTGTGCTAGTGCCCTCCTGAATACACCAAGACTGGGTAAATTTAAGGCCCCATTCTCTCTGAAATGATATTGTGAAATTTTCCCCTCACTGCGATGACTATATCGTCAGCAAAACCTATAACCTCGAAACCTTTGTCCTCTAAGCTTCTTAGAAGATCGTCTACAACTAAGGACCACATTAGTGGTGAGAGGACTCCTCCTTGGGGACAACCTTTCGTTGCCTTTACTGCAATAGACGAACTTCCCAGCTCTGAAGTGATTCCTATTTTTGCAAGCATGGTGTGAACCCAGTTGATTATGTTCATGTCAAAGTTCCTTTTCTTCATGGCACGAGCCATAGACGAATAGGAAGTGTTGTCGAAAGCTCCTTCAATGTCTAAGAGGGAACAAAGGGCTATTTCTTTTACCAAAAGAGCTTTTTCTACCTTTGAAACCACAGTATGCAGTGCCGTAACTGTTGACTTACCAGACTGGTAAGCAAACTGGAAGTCACATAGTGGATACTTGTTCATGTAATTTGAATTGATATAATCATTCAACACTTTTTCCATAGTCTTCAATAGGAATGATGAAAGACTAATGGGTCTGTATGATTTAGGAAGCGCCTTATCTCGCTTTCTTATTTTAGGTATAAAGATAACTTTTACTTGTGTCCATGAAGTTGAAATATGGTTGAGTCTCAAACTTGTCTTAAAAATCTCAATTAATGGCGAGATCAACACTGCTTCGCCGTTTTGAATTAATGCTGGAAATATCCCGTCCATTCCTGCAGATTTGTAAGGCTGAAAAGATCTCAATGCATTTTCTACCCTGGCTTTCTTAAAGATTGGATCAGCGAAGTATGTTGCGGCGTTTTCTGTTTCAACAGACATTTGAGGTGTCCTTGTAGAACATTTTCCACCTACAAGTGATCCAGAACTGTTTGGATCTACACACAAAACTGATCCAGGAAAATGGGTTTTCACAATCAACTTTAACGTTTCACTAGGAGTTTTTGTAAAAACTCCATCCTCATTTTTCAGATTTCCAAGTTCAATCGTATGATCCTATGCAAGAGCCCTCTGAAGTCTTGCGACTTCCGGAGTATTGTTTATGTTTTTACACGTTAGAACCCAGGATCTTCGTTTATTTCTTCTTATTTCTTTATTGTACTCAT
Organism: Aedes koreicus; assembly: GCA_024533555.2. Taxonomy (NCBI): domain Eukaryota; kingdom Metazoa; phylum Arthropoda; class Insecta; order Diptera; family Culicidae; genus Aedes; species Aedes koreicus. Next base: position 84,424 of record JAHHFK020001657.1, on the reverse strand, counting down.
TAAGTGCACTCCTATAGGGGGTCCAATCTGAGGTTCTTTTCGCTTTATTAAACAATCTACGAGACGTTTCAAGCAGGCGTTTCAAATTAGAGTTCCACCATGGACCATCCCTGTTAGAGGACGATTCTTTGATAGGACAACTAGCCTAAGCTTTCAAACGAGGAGACAGCAATTCGTATCAAATTAATGATCAATTAGAGATTCCCATATTTATCTCATTGTTTCAATATATATCCTAGGTTGAATCAAGCGATTAAATTGCAAAACGTTTGATACCAATTACAAAAATAACAAACCACCCCAATCGAGCCTCAACTCTCTTGTTTTCAAGTAGGATGAATTCCAAAGCGATGAGGTTCATATAGGAACATATACCCTATATTGGTGTTCTTTAACTCTAGACCCAGTCAAGTCAAGCTTAAATATATCTTTGTACTACGTGGGTTGCAAGAGATCAAGCAAAAAAGCGAACCGTATAATCAAGACAAATCACTGTATAATTCTGTGATAATGTAACTCATGCGTTCATATGTGTGACAGCAACAGTGAACGATAGAGCGTTAATGAACTTAATGCATTCCATTTTATCTTCGTTTCTCTTCCAGATGCCTTGGACTAAAGTCGCCTTTCATTCAGTTCCGGTCTGAGTTTGAGGTACTTTCGAATAACAGCATATCATTGAACCTAACAGAAATACGACACAAGCTGAAAAATGTACAAAATTTGGACCACTTCATACGTCCAGTAGATAATGGACGAAAGGATGATGGAAAAAGGCAGCTTCTTACAGGGCTATCACCAACGAATGGTGTGGTCAATACACTTCCTAGCAACATGACGATTACATTTCTGACCACAACACCGCCATCGTTCGTGAATCATTTTGAAATAACGACTGAGAATGGCTTTTCAAACGACGTGGATGAGGAGAGGAAAACCTTTAGTGAACACATGGTATCTGATGATAGCAGTAAAAAGGAAAGAAAATACATCATACCGTTAGCATTAAAGACTTCTTCGAATGAAAAAGAAAAAACGTCGTCCATATTTCATGGATCGTCGACCAATATTGACGATCTGAAGCGCCATATTTTGATGCTGCAAAATCTGACTCAATCCGACAAGAACTTTCAAAGCAAGTTTGTGGTTTTTCCTTCGTTACAAAAGAATGGATCCGAATTATCAAACATCACAAATGAAGCGGCATCTTTTACTGTCCCTACCACAACTACAACTTTTCGACCTCCTTTCCATCAAATGCCAGTACTACAAATTAAAGAAGATCAAAGTGTGTCTAAAGTGTTTCCTGAGAGGTTCACACGGTTGCGTCCAACGATTAATTTACCCAGGCAAATTTTGCCGAATTCACAAGTTATATTATCCGATAATAAAGATGATATGTTCAAAATGGAAAAAATTACAATAGTTCCACAGGTTTTCTTACAAAACGATCAAACTCCGGATTCCACGACAGATGAAGAAAATAAAAACAATAATTACGGTCACAATAACGACAGTAAGAAAGAGATCAAAGGAAGTGACAGAGAGAGTATCAAAAATATAAAACAGTCACCGCTCGTCGATTATGGAAAAGGAGAAACGGGAGGAGACGAAACAAGTAATAAATCTTCACTATCGGCAACAATACCACCGCCTCTAAAACTCGGACGAGGCAACAAAACCACATTGGCGGTACTGGCGTCTAGCACGGTACAAAAATTTGTTGCCGCCAAAGATGCGGGATTTAATAATGCTCCTACACGTGGTTCAAACGATGGTGCTGGAAATCCACAAGTAAACGGCAAGAAGCGGAATCGGAAAAATAAAAAGTCATCTGAACAACCAATTAACTCCAATCCGGTTCCAGATATTCACGGTCTAACATACCAAAACTCAAGCAGCACAAACAAGACCAAAGACGTCAGAAAAGGTGCTAAACGGCTTCAAAGGCTCCAACAGAAAGCCTTTATGTTGCAACAATTAACATTTAGCTCATCCACCATTGCCTCCCCATTGACTGTGCCTCCTGCATCAACTTCTACCAGCTTCAAACGAAAACTTTCGCGATTTCGCCGGGCTGAACGATTTACAAACAAAGCGATACGATCCCAGTACGAGCATACTTTTGCCAAAGATAGTACATTAATTCCTATGTACGAATCAATTAATGGATCCAGCGTTAGTTCCATAAGTGGTATAGTAAATAGTATTAGTGTTAGAAATACCACAGTAATTTCAATCAATAGTAGCAACAATAGTACCAATCACAGTGAGAAAGATATAATCAACTTAAACCCGGACCTATGTTACAAAATCAGCGGTTTAAGTGGAGGACAACAAAAGCTGTGTGCTCAACACACCAGTGTCATGCCTGCCATAAGCCGCGGTGCCCGGGCCGCTATACAGGTACGATTACAAAATAGCTAGCTGTATTATTAATGTGTTCATTGATTAATTCAAACCTTACTATACTTTATCACAGGAATGCAAATACCAGTTCAAGCATCGAAGATGGAATTGCAGTACTGTAAAGGACGACACCGTTTTCGGACCAGTTTCAAATATAGGTTTGTAATCTGGCACCACTATTCAGAGATTATAACAGAGTCTACCCTATCAAGTTTCCTGTGCTTCGTGATGCTTTTGTGGTGTCCGTAGCACATTTTCTCTCAGCATACACAAAAAGCCACCATTAGGGCCAACCTATTGATGGTTTGTCTTAGACACCACTCAAATCACGGGTTATTCATCTGAAGGTAGATACACCTTAAGATGTTTTATTTCCCCCCTTACCATGAGGTCAAAGAAAAAGTCCTTGAATGGCGCCGTATTGCGGATGTGTTATGACATAGTCAACAAATGGTAGAAATCATCGCCTTCCGCAAAGTATTAAATAAATCCTAGATCAATAACTTTGATTTTATTGTTTATTGTTTAGACATCCTAACTTTGCATCATCGGAATAGCTATAGTTACAACTGTAGAACCTTCCAAACTTCATTTTTTTTTTTTAATCTTTATTAGGGTGACTTTTAGCCTCCTGGGCTAGTTCGTCACCTGGAACTTCTTCATGTTCTGGATTGAAAATCAGGCACATATTTTTTTATTCTTCCCTGATAGAGTTGTCAATTTGCAACAAGTTTTCCGAAGATACTGTTTGTTTTTGTTCAGTGTGTGATTTTATACAGGCATTTTTTTTAGGTGGAAGTCTATCCACAAAAAATTTAATAATTACACAGATCAGTAATTTGTTTGACAGCACCAACTGATTGACGCTTTTGCCCATGTTGCTGATAAGCAATGTTGCTATCGGTAGTGCACGCTCAAAATAGCCTTTCTTTCATTCGTTTTACTGTCCCTTTTCTTCTCACGGAAAAGTTACTCAACTTTCGTAAAAAGTGGAACAACTCAATTTGTGAAATACTTTTTACGAAAATTGAGTAACTTTTCCGTGAGAAGAAAAGGGACAGTATTACAAATGAAATAGAGGCTGTTTTGAGCGTGTTTGTTGGAACAATGACAAATCCTTTTTTTTTTGCTGATACTTGAAAACAAGGTCGGTTATGTTTTAAGGTACAAAAAGGTACAATTGATACGTTGCGGATGCGTTTGTGTGATTTTGACAGTTTTCTCCGAGTTTTTCTGTCAAATTTACGTCAACGGAACGCAAACGTATCTATTGGCCTTGAATATAGATCATTGCACGATGGTCATCAAGGCAGTTTTGACAGTTCAGGAAGCTTGTTAACGTGGACTTAGGATATTTTCGGTAAGATCGGTTTGAAATTTTGTGCTCAGAATTTATTACGATTGAAGTAAAATTGCCGGAAAACAGACACCAGTGCCTATTTTTACATCATATCCTGAATCTAATGGTACAGAATCCGGAAAAAGCCAATGAAAAATTTCATTTGAGCGGTTCAAATTCTAACACCTTGTAAACAAGATCCCTGAACTGTCAAAAAAGTGAGGTTAATACATTCCGTGCAATGATCTTTTTGACACACTGTACATCAGTATTTATGTATATATTTCGCATTATTCAGTCAAAGTGGGTGGTTTTATAACCCATGTGTAAAAAACTTGACCCACTTTTACTTGATAGTGGATAAAATTTTCAGGAGAGCGAGAAAGAAGAACCCATTCATGGTGATACTCAGCTAGTTCACTTGTTATGCAAATTGGGATGAACGTCAGCCTCCTCTCCTTCTTAATGATGATGATGATGAAACACTACCTTTTTTGTAGCAAAGCACCTGCCTACTGGATAAATCTGAAAAGTGATTTGATCAACATTTTAATGTTCTTTCTGATCGGCGTGCCCCTGTATGAAGGACCCAAAACAAATGATCAGAGACAGCTACGCGGAATCTACAGGTACAGGGAAGAGACTCTCCTCCCAGAAGCAAGTGTACAACAAACAGCAATTAAATCGACCCCTCGTTTGACATAATTAACCCAATATATGAGCTCAAAGAGTCCGCCCTCATTCAACGGATAAGGAGGAGGCAGTCCCACACTCTCCATTCAAATCGTTTCACTTGGATGTCCTGATGGTACAGTTCGGGGCTAACAAAGTTCGATTGTTCTGTAATGGACGACGAAACCTACGCCGGCAAACTCCAAACAGCTTCCAACAGCAAACACTTTCAAGCATATAAAACTGTCACTAAGTTTGCTCAGGAATATTCGGTTTTGACATGCCTGTGGCTCAAAAGCTGACATTTTATTGCTACGTGTGGCTCCAAAAGCGATATGCTTTTTGCAACCGGGACTGGCAACCAGGACCTGTACATAAACCAGTGTCTAGAATATGTCTGCTGCCATTTCCGAAGCAACACGATAGTTTTGCATAAATCACGGATATTTTCATTGCTGTTGCGTGCGTTTTCGTGTTAAATAGAATTACATTTTAATTTGATTGCTTCATGGTCTTGAAGATAAATTTCAAAAAATCATATTTGATAATTTATTTTCTTAATCGTTTCTATGTTCTATTGGGATAACCTTTTCATTTCAAGCACTCCAGAAACAAATATAAATTTTCAGGATGTCCTCTTCGGATACGTGGAAGGGCTATCTTGTCCCCGGATCCGTGATGTTTATAGTCAAAACAAAAATTATGGATAGTCGCTGCAAATGAAACCAAACATCGTTGATGAACCAGACTACCTTTTCCAGAGGTTTTTTTTCAGTAGGGTCTTTGTCGATGGACACAATTTAGGACATAGGACACACAAAGGACTCAACCTAAAAGTTCATTAAGATGCTGCAGCGGTAGTTGCCACCAACCACGGAATTCGTAGCGATTTGTTTTCATCGTAGACGTAAGTGTCCCGAAAATATATCACACCATTTTATGCGCAATGACCAACTATACGTTGACGAGTTAACAGAGTTTCTTTGTAGCTCAACTGTCAACTGACGTGGTTCTCGTTTCTTCATCTTGATGTACTCGCCAATGGAGGAAACGGAGTGATCAATTTTTTTCGAGTTTGCGAATCAAATAAAAGGTTTTTTATCAGTTTGTTCCAAAACTGATGGCTCCTGAAGAATGGGCAGAAGTTCGCCCCTGAGTGGAACTACTTGCGCTGTAAAGGGCGAACACGAAATTATTGCGACACCGAAAATGTCATGCCAATTTTCTTATAATGTTTAGAATCAAACCAAAATTTTAGGGTAGTTTTATACATATATTTACTTCAAAAATCAAAAGAAAAGTTAATCGATGGAGCCTTGAGTGTAAAATTGAACGCATTTTCGCTTGATGCCCTCCATCAAAGTCTGTACAGTGTCATCCGGTACCAGTTTCTCAGTTTTTTTTTTCATTTTCTTAACATGTCCTTCTCGTCTTTGACTGTCTTCTTGCTCTTCCGAAGTTCCCGCTTCATCATTGCCCAGTACTGCTCCACCGGGCGCAGCTCCGGACAGTTTGGCGGATTCATGTCCTTTGGAACAAAATGGACAGGATTGGCCTCATACCACTCCAGAACACTTTTAGGATAGTGGCATGATGCCAAATCTGGCCAAAATAGCGGAGCTTCGTCGTGCTGCTGCAAGAACGGCAAAAGGCGCTTCTCGAGGCACTCAGATTTGTAGATCTCGCCATTTACTGTGCCCTTTGTCACGAAAGGCTCACTCCTCAGTCCGCAAGAGCAGATGGCCTGCCAAATGAGATATTTGGAGGCGAACTTCGACATTTTCTTCTTCTTAAATTTGTCGTCCACATAGAACTTGCTCTTGCCGGTGAAAAACTCCAACCCCGGAATTTGCTTAAAATTGGCTTTTATATACGTTTCGTCGTCCATCACACAGCAGCCATATTTTGCCAGCATCTTCTCGTAGAGCTTCCGTGCCCGAGTTTTAGCCGTCGATTGTTGCCGCTCATCGCGGTTTGGGAAGTTCTGTACCTTGTATGTATGTAGTCCAGCTCTCTTCTTTGCATTCTGGACGTAGCTCTGCGACATGCCGATCTTTTTAGCCAAATCACGGCTTGAGACGTTGGGATTTGCTTTAATCATCCGCTTCACCTTTCCCTCCGTCTTTTTGTTCTCCGGTCCCGGTTTTCTTCCAGCCCCTTTGCCGTTGTCCAACGTCAACCGCTCCTGGAACCGCTTCAACACTCTGGAGACGGTTGAATGGTGCATGTTCAACATTTTTCCCAACTGCCGGTGCGACAGGTCAGGAAATTCCAGGTGTTTGGAAAGAATTTGTTCTCTCGACTCGCGTTGGTTCACCTCCATTTTCGTTGAATCGAAAAACACGACTTCGAGTTTGACAGCATCAAACACATCAATGAGAAAGTGTGCAAAATTTGGTTGATTTTTACCCAATGGTAAAAAAGTTATGCCCTGTTGAATGTGTCGCAATAAATTCGTGTTCGCCCTTTATGAGGAGAGGTCTCAATGGTTTCTTTACGTTCATGTTTGTTTCGGCTTTTGTAAGACTGAAAGATACTTAAATGATGGAAGAAATCTACAAGTAAATGTGTTATTTTGACAGTTCCACAAATTTTAATCGAAAATATGCACTTTTCAAATTACAATTGAAAAAATCCCTATCATAAAACACGACTACCTTCTTACCCCAACTATTTTTTTAAGAGAGAATAAACGTTAGAAGTAAAATGAATACTCTTAAATTTCAGGTCAATATTTTTATTAAATTAATTTTTGTTATGTATGTGCACCTAGGTATTTAGACTCCTGCGCGATTATCCTGCGAATTATTTGAGTGATTTTTGTTGCGTAAGGTCACAGATATGAGAGCAGATCAATATTGGTTAATATGATATGGTATGGTAAATATTGAGCAGTGCCATACTAAGCACGACTGTTGAGTTTGTTCAACAATTTTCACAATCGTATTCGTAGCACCTACGCAAACAAATTGTCGATCATTTTTCACGCAGGAATCTATAATTTCTCCCAAACCACAACATTGTCTCCTCTCTTTCAACTCGATTTTATGTCCTATAGGATGCTTTCATATACGTGGGTCTCACACAGAATATACGTGGGTCTCAGAGCATCCAAACTAATATTTTGGTTAAAAAATACATATAGCTTTATATCAACACTAGTGCTGCCTAAACTGGTGATGCATTGTTACACATTTAGAAAATTTTACAGTATTCGGTAATATTTTACCGAACTTTCAACAGCTGAACGTTCGGTAATCCGATTTACCGAATTTCGGTGAAATTTTACAGTATTCCGGTAAAAAAATTACCGGAACTTGTCAAATTTTACCGAAATCCGTTAAACCGGATTACCGAACGTTCAGCTGTTGAAAGTTCGGCAAAAAATTACCGAATACTGTGAAATTTTCTAAGTGTGTATGAATTGAAAAAAAAATCACTCAATCTTAAACCAAACTGTTTTATTCCATAGATGTGCCTTTGCTTTCATATTCATTGAACCATCAAATGAACGTTTTCAATGCATGATAGAATTCAATAGACATGCTGTTATCATTCCTTTATGTAAAGGTCGGTTCACTTAGTTCGCAATTCTTCGGAAGCCCCTCTGTATGCGTAATGCCGTCCTGTAAAGCGACGATATCTTTCTATCTAACCGTATCTTGCACAAATGAAAAGAACCATGAAGAACACTGCCGCTGATCAAAAACAGTCAATCCTAGCCGAGGCATATTGTACAGTGGAAAGCAAGGCTAAGGATGAATGCAGTTTCATGCTCCACAATAATTGTTATACGTATAAGCATGATATAAAAGGGATCTGTCATAACGTAAACCGATTATAAATTAATCCTGAAGAGCACACACAACCAAAAATAATATCTTTTCAATTAAAATCCGATTGCTTGACTGGAATATCAACATTGAACCAGAAAGACATCAAATTATTAGGCGGAAATAGACCCGGCTGCTTCTTACGCATAGTTATCAATGAGAATATAATTAATTATTTATGCCTTTTGGAGAAGGAAGTGCTCGTGATACACGCTTAGAAAATTTTACAGTATTCGGTAATTTTTTACCGAACTTTCAACAGCTGAACGTTCGGTAATCCGATTTACCACATTTCGGTGAAATTTTACAGTATTCCGGTAAAAAAATTACCGGAACTTGTCAAATTTAACCGAAATCCGTTAAATCGGATTACCGAACGTTGAGCTGTTGAAAGTTCGGTAAAAAATTACCGAATACTGTAAAATATTCTAAGTGTGTAGTTTCTAACAGATTGATTTCAAAACGACTATTTCTAAAAACTGTCCATATATTTAATCCATTATTCAAGCATGTTGCGATATGATTTATATGGTGATTTTTTTCTACTCAAAATCCAATTAGCACTAGCCGTTTAGTGTCTTGGGTGATAATGTTCTTAGATAGTTTTATTGACTGGTGGTGGTTCATATATGGTACGTGCGATATGTTTGCACTAAATGATATTCCTCATAAAGGTAGGGTGTGAGTCCCATGACTCAGCCTGATATGCTACGATCAATTACATTCAACGGTCAATTACATTCAAATGAAAAACGACTTTCAACTATAAGTTTGCTTAATAAAACGATTGTAATTATGCACCATCGAAAAGTTCAAAAACTTACTTTTTACAACTGCATATCACAAAGGGCTGCTTTCTATCTCGCTGTATTCTAGAACAATGGCTGCTTTTTCTCACCAAAAAATTAGTTGCTTAATGTGCTACTTTATGCAACATTTTGCATTGCGAAATGTACTACATTATGCAACGCTTTTCATTGACAACCTGTTACATAATTAAGCGTGCTGCGTAGCATATTAATGAAAATTTAATACATATCTTTGACTTTTACAGTTATACTGTCACTATCATGGTTGTGAAAATCTGTTTGATGTTTGTTTACAAATCAAAATATATAAATATCATACAATATACATATAAGTGGTTCTTTCGAGGCCAAATACATTGTGGAACCAGAACTTTCTCGAAGACTAAGTAGTGCTTTCCAGGGGAATGTTTTGTGCTCCTGTTGAGTATTTCGAATTTCCTACCGAAACACCAACATTTTTTTTCTGCTGTTACGAGATTACGGCATACCTTTTCTGCAACATCACATGACTCCCAACCTACACGCCTGAGGTTTTCAATGAACTTGAAAATTTGTGACAGTCATACTGGAACACCTGCTAAGTACGAAAGTTTTGTTATTACACATGGACGTCCATATGTATAACTAAGAAAGGTGGAAATACGTGGAAAAAATACGTCCAATTTTTTGTTGCAAAATTTTGGTATGCAAATCGTTGTAAAATTTGATTTTTCAGCACTAATCGTAATTATCCAACTCAGCAAGCCTTGTAGGATAAAAGTACGACGTATGCTATAAAAATAGTTTTTTTGTAACTAAACTTTTATTTTAGATTATTGATGTGATTCGGTCTATAGGCTAAAGTCTTCTTGTTTTTTTAAGTTCAAGCATACTCGTTTTATATCTTGTTTATTGCATGTTCAGTATTCTAAATGCACTTCCACAGGTATTAATTGAGAGTTTTCGATGCCACGACCAAAGGGCTCTCCATTAGCTCAGGTGGTTAAGGCGCAGCAACATTGTAAAGGGTCACCCACAATAGATACATTTGCGTTCCGTTGACGTAAATTTGACAGAAAACCTATGGTAAAACTGTCAATTCACGCAAACGCATCCGCAACGTATCAATTGTGGGCCAACCATAACACTATGCTAGGTAGGTCGGTTCGATTCCTGGTCTGGTCTTGGAATTTTTCTTAAAGGAGAATTTCTCGACTCCCAAGGAATAGGGTATGTTTGTATTAGTCACGCAATCATACTGATGAACAAATAATACAAGAGAAAGAAAAATTGAGTAAAAATCAGACGTTTGTGTAAAAACAAACCCAAAAGGAGAGGGTTCCTCTCCCATGTACGCATCAAAACAGAGTGTACAAACTACACGGCCAGCGATTTTAACTCAGTTTTGAGTCGTTTTTGACTCACTTTCGTCAAAACTGGAGTCACTCAAATTTTAGTAAATGTAACTGTGCTTGACAAGTCGACAAATCAAAAACATCCTTGTGATTGGAGTCGATGTGGAGTCAATGACGAAAGTGAGTCAAAAACGACTCAAAATTGAGTTGAAATGGCTGGCCGTGTACCGCTAAAAACTATCACAAGCTATCAGTGGTACATGAGCGCGATCTATCACGTTACTATTGCCTGTAACGTCCATGGTTCGAGTACTACTTTACCCATGCCCTTTCGCTCAACTTTCAATACTTCTATTCAATTTTCAACCTACCGTACACTGACGGAACTTTCAACACTTACTCTTCATATCTTTCATTCTAGCAAACATTACTGTCCACTCTGGGTGCCTCATGGTGATGAGCGGACATCTCCTTCTACATCATAATCGTTACTCCACGTACGGAGAATACAGATATAACAATTATAGTATGTAAAATCCCATAATAAGGGAGCCCATTAACCCATACTGGTGGGGACACTTTACGGTCTTTCTCTCCGATGTCGCTAAGTCAGAGATGACGAGGGAAAGAAAAATTGAGTAAAAATCAGACGTTGTGTATAAAAACAATCCCAAAAGGAGAGGGTTCCTCTACCATGTACGGATCAAAACAGAGTGTGTACAAACTACCGCTAGAAACTATCACAAGCTATCAGTGCACTATGGGGAAAGTGGTGGTCAAAAATCGACAAATTGACTTGCTTTGAATGACGTGTCTTGTATACCATTTGATAACCAGATAGTTCAAACCTAGATTCCCAAAATTTCAGCCCTCTGTGATGAAAACTCTTTGCGCCACAGACTTCAGACTTAGGAAAATTGTGAAAATTGTAAAAAAAATGCATTTCAAATAAATGCAAATAACGGTCCAGTTGTGGGATTTAGTACACTGTTAAAAAGGTAATTGTCTAAACTTTGAAATAGGTATGTAGTAAAGGTTACACGGTTAATTAAAATTATTAAAAAATGGGAAATTAATGAAAAAAATGGTTGTTTTTGCCTAAGTTGGACTATATCTAATGAGTAGGGCCGAGCAGTCTCTCAGCTGCGGATAGCTGCGGATGGCACAACGTCGAAAAAATTGATTTTTTTTTAAATTTTTTTTTGTTAATTACGATTATCGATTATGCGAACATAAACCAAAAAAATCGTACAAATTAAATACAGCTTGTAAGTTGAAACTGTTCAATGTCAAGTTTAGTCTAAAAAATGTTACATATTTGATTATTATTTTTGTTAAAAATGGGTAAAAACAGGCTAAAAAGTTTTCAATGTTTTCACGATAACCTTGTTTATATTTTCTAAAGGAAATTCTCTGTTCATGTACCATTTTACAATTTCTACCAACTACACTCAGGTATATTTATTTCCCCCAAAACTATTATCTACATACTACCTACTACATACTACCTACCTACTACCTATTACCTACCTACTACATAAAGGGTGTCCACGATGAAATTGCCACACTATGAAATTGCTCTAACTTTTTAACCGTTTAATTTAATTTAATGAAAATTTGGGTGGATTTAGTTCATAGTGCATTATTTACAGTTTTAAAGTCCTGTGATCAAAACTCGCGGAAATGGAGTCGAAAGAACAGCTCGTGCGTGATAAAATCTTGCGCATTCATCACGAGAACAAGGATCTCTCGCATCGTTCCATCGCTAAAACGTTGGGAATCGCGAATTCCACGGTGTCCCGAGTGATTAAGCGGTTCGAGGAACGGTTGACCACTGATCGGAAGCCCAGAAGTGAAGGAAAAAGTATTCCGTACAACACCAAAAATCACAACCGCGTAGTTGGGGCCTTCAACCGAAATCCGAACGCCTCCGTTCGGGATGTGGCTAAGAAGCTGCACCTAAGCCGAAGTTTTGTCCAGAAGGCCAAAACTAAGGCTGGGCTTCGAACGTTCAAGGTACAAAAGGCCCCTAATCGCGACGAGAAGCAGAACAAGTCCGCCAAAACCCGTGCCAGGAAGTTGTACCTCAACATGCTGACGAAAGTTGAATGCTGCATCATGGACGACGAAACATATGTGAAGGCCGACTTCAAACAGATCCCCGGCAACCTGTTTTTCACGGCCAAGGATAAGTTCAGCGTTCCGGAGCATGTCCGCACTCAGAAGATGTCCAAATTTGCGAAGAAATTCCTGGTTTGGCAAGCCATCTGCACGTGCGGGAAGCGGAGTGCACCTTTCGTGACCCAGGACACGATGAACGGACAGGTGTACATGAAAGAGTGCCTCCAGAAGCGGCTGCTTCCTCTCCTGAAGGCCCACAACGTCCCAACAATCTTCTGGCCGGATTTGGCCTCATGCCACTACTCCAAGGACGTGCTGAAGTGGTATGCGGACAATAAGGTCAATTTCGTGCCGAAAATGTTCAACCCTCCCAACACTCCGGAGCTCCGCCCCATCGAGAAGTACTGGGCGATTATAAAGCAGCACCTTCTTAAACGACCTAAGGTAGTGAAGACAGTCGAGGAACTGAAGAAAGTATGGGTTTACATGCAAAAAACGGTTGATTCACAGGTTGTGCAGAATCTTATGGCCGGGGTTAAGGCCAAGGTGCGGGCATTTGCGTATGGACTGTAAATAAAATACGAGTAAAATGGTAAAATGAAGTTTAATAGTTATTTCTCAATCCCTGAAAATTTGATGGCAATCGGATGAAAACTCAAATTTTGCGAATCAATTTTGTGTGTGGCAATTTCATCGTGGACACCCTTTACGTAGCACAACATTTTTACAATGCGTGGCAAAAGGCTCACCGCAAACAAGAGTGCTTTGAGAAATACAATAAGAATTGGCTCGACGGTCATTTGGAACTTTTTTTTCCTCTGTTCGGGACATAAACCACTGCGACCAGTAATTTGATCTATTGTAGTATATCCCATATCCTTTGTTTAGTGCATGTCGAGTTACTTCATCACTATTGAGAAATGATGAGTATTCGGTGTTTTTTACGATTGTCTTTGTTTGTTTTGTTGGCTATTAATCGTGGTTTTTTGAAAGTTTCCGCAATTTAAACCCTATGTGAGTGACAGCACTCTTCAAAGGCGCGCCCCTTTATCAGTCAAAACCGGATTCATTGCAAACAAAACAAACAATGACTCCGATACTGACCATGCATCAGAATCCTAGTCCTAACCACTTCAAACTATAGCAAATCAAATAGAAAATGAGAATTCGCATAAATGAAGACTAATCATGTTTTCCTTATTCCAAGCTCATCCTCGGTGGGTCAATCCAAGTATTGCCGCGTTTCACAAGACATAAAATGTAATAAGGACTAATACACGTTCCTTTGACCTAGTTTGAATTAATTCGGACTGAGGTTCGGTGGTAGATCTGATACTCCGTAACGCACCACGCAAAGGTGATCTACCAGCGTTACGGGTTTGGAACTTACAGAGTACATCGCGGAAACACCTTCATCGTCAACTGACCGTGGACGTCCACAAACACAATTTGATCAACTTAGTGATAGAAGTAAGCGAAGGAAAACCGATGAAATGTTCGGCGGTAATGTGGACACTATAGAAAAGGCTCTTTTATCCACAAGAAAAATTGCATATAGACATGGCGATTCAAATATGGTGAATTTGATTGGCCATGTTCTCAAAAATCGTGAATGAACATCTAAGATGTTTACGACTCTCAAAGATTCACATGGAATAATGTCACCTGAAGAGGTATTCGAATATTTTTTAGACTGTGATTTTAATTTGTATGATTGATATAAAATTCCAGCAACAATGCATAAAGTACTCGCTCAAGCATCATAATCCATTAACCGGCTCCTCTTGGCATGTTAGCTGAAGAAGCAGCAGAGTGCCAACATAAACTACTAAAAAATGTCGTATCCATCATGCTAGGAAAAGGTCACGAGTTGATAATTTACATGACGTCTTTATTCGAGCTATGAACTCATCTGACACTTTGATAAGTTCAAGAAATCTAGGTAATAGAATGTGAATGAAGGTATCACTTGAATATCCAGATGTTGCAAAATCACTTTTAGTATGCGAAGATCTTGGCAGCTCTGGAAATTTAAACACTGAAGGCAATGCACTACATGAATTAATGGATGATGTTAAACAACTGGATGATGATTTTGCTCTTGATGAAAATGTAGAAAATGAGTAGAATTGCTTGTGAATTTGATTTAGTTTTAAGAGGAAGTTAATAAACAAAATTTATTTTGACAATTTATCAATAAAAATGATGTTTTATTTTGTAGTATGTAAACATTACTCAGTCACGCTTGTTTGTATTTTCTCAAAACTGCGTAGAAAACGACTCAGTTTTGTTAAATGTGGAACTACCCTTATTAGAGTTTCTATAGGGTTACTCATTTTCATTATCACTTGTTGAAATTAGAGTAAGCATCACATTATCTAATTTTACACTCTGAAGAAAGTTACTCATTTTCATCAAAACCCGATGCGCCCGACGGAGTATTTTCAATGTTATAAGTCAAATAAAAAAAAAATTCAATGCGTGTAAAACACAATAAACAAAATCCATCACCATGCAGAGATGAGTTGGCACAACAATGCCGAAAACATTAAAGACTTTGAAAAGCATATCCATGGCATGGATTTAATTCGGCACTTCGACGCCAATTTTGGTGTTGATTACAACATACAGTCTTCCCATCTTGAAAACTTTTGATCGACTGAACCACGTTTTTCGCTTTGGACAGCTTTATTATAATTACTCTATTTTTATAAGTACAGTGCTTTTAAAATCAGCGTAGCATTTACTCAGTTTCCTTATTTCAAGTTACTCAGTTTTTGACATTTAGCATGGAAATACGAAACTTAGTGAAAGTTACTCTATTTAGAGTAGATCTGAACGTGTAGGGCCGACCAGCATTTGTAAACAAAGCGTTGTAAGCTCTTCCTTTGTGAAGCGTGGGTCATCCTGTTGCTTTCGTTATTAATAAAGTCGGTCTTTATTTTTTAACTGCATACCGGGTCAAGAAAAGTGATAGAATGAAATGTCAGACCATTTCTGATAACAAACCTCAATACATTTTCATGATTTTTTTTCCATACAAACTTCAATTCACTTTGGAAATGAGTGCCGTGATGGAGCGGTTATTTTTGCTGGTCTCGCTAGAATGTGATCCTGAACTAATACCGGATCCAGCGGCACTTTCCACTCCTGTTGGAAAGTAGCACACATATTTACAGTTTACGAGAATGGTAGGAAACTAGACGTGGAATTACCTAGACATTTCGTCACTGAATGCAGTATCAAAACTATTCGAACTAGTTTTCATGGAACCTCTACTTCCTCACTGTAAGCAGTATTTAGCAGTATCTACCTCCTCACTGTAAGCAGCATAGATCAACACGGTTTTATGGTCGGATGCTCTACTGTCACTCATTTGTTGTGCCCAAGATCGTACATTACATAAAGTCTGGCTAAATGAGTGCAAACGGACGTCATCTATACAGACTTGTCAGGAGCTTATAGAATAATTTGAAAATTTAACACTGTTTGTTTATAGTAATGTCAAATTAAGGGTTATTGAATGCCTTATGCATTTGATATTAATATTCTGTCACAAACTCCAACACCGGGTCCAGGATAACTATGAAGAGCGTTGGCAGCAAAAGGTAGGGCCAAGTTGGTCCTACCTTTTGCTGCTAACTTGTTTTTATACTGGATCAACGGTTTCCAAAGTGTTTCCCTCTCTCAGGATTAAGAGGTCACAGGAATCAAGAGGTTGGAGCATTCTTCATTTCACATGAGCTGGGATAGTGGGAGCAAGCATCAATATCATTATTATACTTGCCTAGGCAAGCTTTTAGTAAGACCATTTCAGAATCCTCAACCACAGGACCATGATGACTGTTTGGAACGATGGTTGCATAATTCTGAACTGAGTTGAATGGATCAAGGGCATCCAACGAGCTTTCTACGATGCGTCTTGGTTACAGACATTCCATTGTTTTCACATAAGGCGTAGTCACAGATATCTCCATGACATGTGGTGTGCTAATGATTCCGGCATTTTGAGATAATCAGCTGGAAACAAAAGAGTGGCTCAACTGGCTTAACTGTCACGGAGGATCAGGGGTTGTCTGAAAACTTCTGGAAAACAACCCTTTCATCTTGTTCGATGATGAAGGTGTTTTAGTACTCAGATCTGCATTGATACAGATTTCTTTGTAAAACAAAAGGAAGGCGCTTTTCGCTAAGCCGCTTATTTATTCAACTGAAAAATCACGGGCAATCCGCGGCAGATACAACCAGAACTAATATTCTGGTTAATCAGCTACGACAACAGCTTTTTCCCTGTATGAAGAAAACATATAATTCTTTTGTAGAATTGGTAGCTTTTGGATCAATTTTTAAATTCTCAATGAAAAGTCAGCGAGATGATGTCAACTAAGGATACGCATGAAATGCTCTTAATCTTGGCGTGAATGAATATGAATTGATCAAATTTGCGCCGTTTGCTTTTATTCTGCTTTCAATTCAATCAATATTTTAGTTTTCAAGTTCTGCATAAAATCACAATGAGAGATTTAGACCATTCGTCAACTAGTCCACTTAAAGAACAGATCGAGCGGCGTTCAGAAACGAACATCATCAGCGACGGACAGGATTTGCATAGCACCATCAAGAAACTGGATGGTTTTTTATTGCACCTTGAAATACGTCAGCTGCAATTCCACAACATCTGAGATGAAATGTTGCATTGGAAAACCTACGACAAATTGTGTGACAATCCGCCTGCGCACGAATGGCTAACAGAAGACATTATGCTTAATACCGCTAAAATGTGCTCTTCTATTTTAAGACCACGCAATATCGAAATACTGTGTACTGGCTCGTCGGGGTCTTCAGATAACTCGGTCGGTAAGAGCGTGGTTCACCAAGCTGGAGATGGTGGATTCATTTCCCGGTCTGGTAATGAGCATCCTTCGATTTGTAAATTTTCTCGACTTCGCTGGGCATAGTATTTCATTATGCCTGCCACACTGGTGCATGCCAAAACTGCGTCATTGTCGCTGCCAAAGAGCGTTGAAAAAAACGTCAGAGCCAGTTAGAAAAAGAAGATGACTGCATGTGATGATGCACGGACGAAAACAATCGAGAGCCGGGACAACTTCTCGTCGAGTGCTAATTATAGTTATTCCAGAGCACAAATAAACAAATCACAAATTGATGGAAATTCAAATAACACTTTTCCCACACCGAAATTCTGAAGTTCGCCTAAATAAAAACAATCACCTTTTAATACGTTTGTTAACATTGTACACACAGGCCCATTTTAAATGTTGCTCTACATTTTGTGTAAGCTGTTCATTCCGTGCACACGCATGCGAGCACATTAATCACTGGCACATTTTATGACAAGTTAAATTGATGAGTTGGACTACAAAGCAGTGGCAGAAGGAAACTATCTGACTCTTTCTTTCTGACGCGTTCTACGCGTTTTTGACGTCACGATAAACTGTGTTCAAGAAAACCGGGATAGTGTTTACTTTCATTCTGCTTTTCATGTCACATAATTGAACTCGATAATCTGAAAGCTGGCAACTGTTGTTAGAACTCCATCATAACAACAACAGCTATACTATTAGTTTACTATAGGTATACTATTTTTTCCATGCAATTGAACATATCAACGGCAAAGGGTAAATGCACCCTTCTTTTTGGGGAAATGCTCCTTAAACTCTGGAAAAATGCTCCTTAGATGCGTTTGCCCGGTATAATGCAATCGGAGGTATTAACCTTCTGGTTAGCGCTTTTCGGGTGTTTTGAAGGGTCTTCAGTTTCTTCAAGACTGTATACTTTTGACGGGTTTTATGTTTCTGAATTTAAGAGTCGTCAAAACGAAATTAAGACCCGTCAAAATGAAATTAAGATTCGTCAAAATGAAATTTAAACCCGTCAAAACTACCTCGAAGATTGCGGAGCGAAGCTCCGCTATACAACCTTGAAGAAACTTAAGACCCGTCAAAACAACCGGCAAGCGCTAACCAGAAGGTAAATACCTCCGATTGCATTATACCGGGCAAACGCATCTAAGGAGCATTTTTCCAAAGTTTAAGGAGCATTTCCCCAAAAAGAAGGGTGCATTTACCCTGCTGCCCATATCAACACCGTGGAAAGTGGCAACAACAGCATTAGAAGTGCAATGAACTGCCAGCATCACGGCGGTAGCGGCGACGAGAGCCTACTACCCTTCTCGATCTTTCCCGATGAAAATCGATCGACGATTCCTTTCCCACCACAACATCCGTTAATTCGTTGGACCACAGCTGATAGTCCAACGTGAGTGAACATATGAAATGCGCACGGTGGTTGTAAATTAGTTCACCATTCGGTAGTCATAAAAACAAGAGGAGCTGTATCGGTGATGCATGGTTTGCTGCGAAATGAGCTCTCTATAACAAATTGTAGAATCAAGCTAAACAAAATTTTAGAAAAAAAAACAAGTAAAAAAATGAGACAAACATTTGGGTGGTTTCAATTTTCTGTGTTTCAATTCTGTATCGAAAATAAGTTATCCACAAATTTTACGAATTATTTGCGAATTTTTGACCGAACACTTTTTATCAAGTTCCGGACAAGTGTTTCATTACATTTTTTGGACGCCTAAGCCAATTGAGAATTGTTTTGGCGTTATGCGCCGACGCTAAATCCGGCCAAAACAGTGGAGGGGTACTATGCTTCTGAGGGGTACTAAGGGTAACAACCCCTTCTGCAGACTCTCAGATCGGTAGATTTCGGCATTGATTCTTCCGGTAGTGTAAAAAATGGTAGACTTCATACCGCAAGAACATATTGCTTGCCATATCGCACTTTTCGACCAACCTTTTCCACTTAAATCAACCTGTCTGCAACGCTTACATCCTCCTCTACGACGGCAGTGTAGTATCGTGGACCTCGAAGGGGTCTTCAGGTCTCTAAGTTTTTCTGTTTCTTGATACGTTGAATTATTCCAACGCTAGTTCCCGCTTTATTGGCCAAATCACGTATCGACACAGACTGGTTCATCCGAATTAGAGCTACCACTTTCTGATCTAGGTTTGGGTTGGAAGATCCGAGTTTTCTGCCTCTTCCTGGCAGTTCATCCAAAGAACAGTGTTCTCCAAACTTGGTTATAATGGATTTTTCACTCGCGTGATAAATTCCAAAGCGCTTCGCCAATTGTCACATAGTTACACCCTTTTTACGTAGCCATGTGTTCAAAACTTAAATTTTCACGTCTTTTTCAATGCGTGACATTTTGAAAATGAAGAATTTAAACCGTGCAAACAAGTTAACGAACGAAAGATGACAGTCAAACGCACAGCATGCTATGAAGATACACTGTCTCGCATTTGTATATTTTTATTATGATAATATTTCTCTTAAATTTTAATATTTTTCTAACGATAATATTCTTTGGCTGTCAGAAGATAACATATGGTATTTTTTCTAAATGTTTAATATCTTTTTGTAACTACTAGTATCCCAACAAATAACAATAAAAAGCAGGTTATTCATAGTTTCAACTAGTCAGGTATGTTTTGTTCGTGTCGTGTTGATCTTCGACTGTCCGGTCCTGTACGTTTAAATAAGACCAATAACTACTACAGGGTAGGCCCAAATAAGTGACGCATGAAACAAAGGCTGTATCTCCCACGAAAGACAAAAAAATTAAATGTTTCTTTGTTATTCTGTTTCTTGTATTTTATTGTTTATTTGTACATATTTACGTTTCGATTCTATCGCCTTTAGCTTTAATTACTGCCTTTAGTCTCTTCGGAAAGGCATTACAAGCGGCACGCACCTGATTTTCAGGGATTTCATCCCATATCTGCTGTATGGTAGCTTTGAATGTTTCAATACTCATTGGTTTGAGATCTCGAAAGTGAGCTACCATGATTCCCCAAATAGAGAAATCCAGAGGATTTGAATCTGGCGAAGAAACTGGCCATAATTCCTTAGGAATGAAGTCTGGCAAATTCTTGGTGCACCATGCTTGGGTAATCTTTGCTCCATGGGACGGCGCAGAATCCCGTAGAAACACTTATTTGCGGTTACCGCACATCTTGAAGTAAAGCTATGTCCATTTAGAATCCAGAATAATAGAATCATCTGTATCCCGGTAACGGATTGACGTACAAATAAGTTTAATACATCAAAACAAACATTATTCACTGTTCTTTAAGGAAAAAATATCAATACAAATCATTTCTCTTCGTTTCTAATGAAAATTCGCACTTTCTTCTTTATTCCTCCCATCAAACGCTGCACACCTTTGAAATCAACTTCCTTGGCACATTTGTTCCACATTTTGGCCGTTTTTCCACTTTTCTTAAGCTTCCGCTTTATTATTGCCCAAAATCTCTCGATGGGCCGGAACTGCGGGCAGTTGGGTGGATTTATGTTTTTATCGATGAAATCTACTTTATTATCGCGGTACCACTGGATGACTTCCCGGCTGTAGTGGCAACTTGCCAAATCTGGCAAAAATTTTATGTTTAAGCAAACTTAAACTTCGCAGGAACATCTCCTCGTGCCGTCGCAATGTAGAATTTTTGGCCAGGAAGCTGTCCGAAATCCATTTTGACGTTCTGTTTGGTTGCTTGCTGGCTCGATAAGAACGATATCCTGCTCGCAAATGAATTCTTCGAACGGTACTGCGAGCAGCAGCGTATTTTTGTGCGATTTCATTATCTGATAGTCCAGGGTTTGCTCTGACGGTTCTCAACACCTTCTGGTTCAGCTTGCGGTCATATGTTCCACTACGACGCTTATTTTGAGGCACTCGATCCACGCTCTTTCGCTCCCTGAAACGTTTAAGCACATCATACACGGTTGATTTGGCGATTTTCAACGTTTTTGCGATTTTTATTGCGGACCATGTTGGATTATCAACGTGGGCGTGCAGAATTTTTCCTCTCCTCTCGGCTTCCATCTGGAAAAACTTTTGACTCACTGCACGAAACACCGTGAAATTTATACCACAAAAAGTAGGCGCCTAGGTAAACAAGCCGCTGTAAAAGAATTCCTGAAGCGGTCATTTTCCATGCCGTTGCAACACAATAAATGCTTCCGGATTCTAACTGGACAGAACTCTATGCTTCTTTCCACGACCTCTTTAACGTAGTATGCTGCGTTGATTTTTAAACCCTTATCAATGAAAAGCAGTGGTAGACGACCTTCCGCAGAAATCGCTCCCCAAACCATGACCGAAGTAGGATTTTGGAAGCGTTAAACTGCGCGAATTTAATAAGGAATATTCTGAATACTCGCTGCATAGACCCTGTCATTTTGAGCGTTGAAACTTTGCTGCAATACGAAATTTTTTCTCATCCGAAAACACAATCATGGAATCACCGTGCCGACGAAGTAATTCGTGACAACGAATGACTGTGTTTTTCTTGTTGGCTTCCGAAAGTCCATGAATTTCGGTTTCTTTTCTTGTACAGCACCAGTCTCAAATCCTCTTTGAGAACTGATCTGATAGTCTTCCTGCAGACGTCCATATCCTGAGCCAGTTTATATGACGAACGACAAGGATTTCGGCGAATTCGCTCACGCACCGCCTTTACAAGCCGTTTGGTACGTACACTGCGAGGACGACCTGTTTTTTTTTCTTTGGATCGATGGTTCCCCTCGTCCTCCATCTTCTCAACGTCCGGTCGATTAATGTGCGGCATATTCCTTCCTTCCGGGTCTCGGCCAGTATATGGGTGGAACGCTTTTCCGCCAAATGCACCTGCAAAATCCGTTGTCTTTTGAAATCCATATTTCAAAAGACCAGCAGAGCCAGCACTTATTTGGGCCTACCCTGTAAATATGGATTTATGTCACATTAATGTTTACAGCTGAAACATTCAAGAACCAGATTCACTTATTTATTTATTTATCTATTTATTTGATTTCATTATCAACAGACTAATTTGGTGTCCAAATGATAAAAACAAACTATCTTAACGCTATCCAAGTGCTACAATATTATGCTAGTATGATTAAAAATTTAATATTGCTGTAGTCAATTGCTTGAACGATCAAACATTATTTGGATTGGTACAATTGCTTGTTTGACTTATGTGATGTGATGATGTGATAAGAACCCACCATCAGTGCAAGGTTTACCTATGTACGCAGGACTATCCTCAGCAGGTTGACCCGAGAGAATAGCCTACGTGATGGCTTGTTGTAGCAGGGCCAGTCGATCTCAATGAGGACCTCGGAAGACCACGATATAGAAAATGTCTACTGTTCCTTATGAAATAGTTGTTTAAAATTCAAATAACTTACCATAAAAGCATACCAGTCTCTATATTGTATCATATATTCAAGGAATAAAACTTTCAATCGCATCTTTCACTGCTTGGACGTAAATTGATCCAATATGAAAGGAATCAATACTAAAATACATATACTTGGCTCGTTCTTTACAAGGTCTTACTTTCCTCACATAAAAATTAAAATATCATAGAAGACAAAAATGCTATTAATACAAATTTCCAACTTGAATGATGTACCTGGCATTTTAAAAGATAATTAAATTATTTGACCATGTAAAAAGCGGCTACAGTAATTCAATACGAGAACATAATATGCGTATGTACAAAACATATAACGACTGTTCCAGAAAGTATAAGCACACCTTATTTTAACGGTCACTTTGAATATAATGAAATATTTCAATATGTTTTGGCTGCGTCCTTTTGTTTGCACATTTCTGAATGACATAGCATCGAAAAAGTGCTCAGTTTTGTGTTACCTATCAAAATGCGCGGTCTTACTCCGGAACAACGAAAAAGTATCGTGCACAAATGGTGCATTGTGAGCGGACTCTTCTTGAGAAAATTGTCCAAGGAAGAGGGTGTAAGTGTCGGAGCAGTACGATCTGCGATTCGAAAATATAGAGAACAGTGTACGTTTGAAGATGCGCCGAAGAGTTGTCGGAAATCCGGTCCTGTTAGTCCGGATATCGATAAAAAGATCAGGGATGCCTACAAGCGAAAACCAGCGACTTCCGTTCGGGATGTTGCGAAAAAACTAGGGACCTCATCTAGTAACGTCATGCGTGCTAAAGAAAGACTTGGGCTTAAAACATACCGGAAGCAGAAAAAACCCAAAAGGAACCCAAAACCGGCCGCGTCCGTGAAACCACGGGCCCGCAAACTCTACGATTCGTTATTGTGTAGAAATTCTGGGTGTATAATAATCGACGATGAAACGTATGTGAAACTGGATTACAAAACGCTTCTGGGACCACAATTCTATACTGTAAGCGCACACAAAGACATCCCCGAATCAGAGAAGGCAATTTTTACCGAAAAATTCGGTAAGAAGGTTATGGTTTGGCAGGCAATATGCGAGTGTGGTAAAACATCTAGTCCGTACATCACAACGGAGACGATGAACACTCAGAAATACGTTAAGAAATGTCTCCAGAAGCGATTATTGCCGATGATCAGGCAGCACGAAGGTCAAGTAGTGTTTTGGCCTGATTTGGCGCCATGTCAGTACGCAAAGGACACTTTAGAATGGTACAAAAGTCAAAATGCATGTTTCGTGCCGAAATACATGAATCCGCCGAACTGCCCGGAGACACGGCCAATCGAGACTTTTCGGGCTTCAACCAAAGCAAAGCTTCGAAAATTCCTAATGCGTCATGTGCGAGGAAAAGTTAGGTGTCTTAGCTATGATTAAATATTTTGATTAAACGAGAGTAAAATATCATATAAAATACAAATACAAATATGATTTGCCAAATAAAATTATTAAAACTAAAAACAACATGACTGTTTTGTTATTTTGAAAGTGTGCTTATACTCTCTGGAACAGTCTATATGACATCCACTGGATTGTTACTGAAAAAATATAATTAGATATGTATTAATATCCTACTAGTCCTGGAAAAGCTGAAAACAGAAAATATCATTCCAAATATCAAAAATATAAATTCAATGAAAGATATTATTTTATAAGACATGTCGTTAAAACATGTCTTTATACTGTTTTAGACACATTTTTATGATAGCAATTGGAGTGATCGAAGAACCCAGTGTGATGGTTTCTGAAATAAATGGCTTATCTAATTATGTTACCACTAATCACATTATTAAAATATAATCCTATACTGCATATAAGCGCATGCCAGTATTTTAAGAATATAGTATTTCATGTTCAGAAGTGCAAATTCAAAGTAAATGTTGTGCTGAAATGCTGAAAAACAAATTCAGCCTTTTTCCATGTCATGTTGCTCCAGGCTTCTGAGATAAATGGTTTTGGAATGTAAAGATGATTTCAAAGCCTGCTGAAATCATTAATTGATATGAGAATGGAAAATTATATGATATGATTTACAGGTCGCACCCCCTCACTTCGCTACTGTCAAAATGACAACATTGCCCAGGCTACGCCAACCAGCGTCTCCATGTTTCAGCTGGCAGTCTTTTGTGATCATATGACTCGTGGAGGCGTGAGGTAGGAACTTGTGAGGACCAGAGGTCGGTTGCACCCTCCTTCGAAGTTGTCAACTCACCATTTGAAGCCCCTTTGCTTCTTCCATTTTATGTACAAATGGTTTTGAAAAGAATTGTATTGCTTTAGGACGAGACTAATGAATTCACCATTTAATCGGATGTTCCGGATACTCCAGGAGGCCATATCTCGAAATTGTGGCCTAACACGACAATTTAGATAACATATTTGAAATCAGCGGCATAAAGTTACTTGGAAACACATAACTTAGCTATGAAAATTCCATTTTTAGTCTTTTTTTTCCGCATTTTGTATAGAATGGAATCACTGTGCTCTGTGCTACAAGACGGTGACGCACAGTTCTACCGGAAAATGATAAGGACTGTGAGAAATTAACTCGAAAATTTCAAAACACAGTACCGCGAGGTACCCTAATTATGCGCATTTTGCCAAAATTTTGCAGTTTATTGCAAGATTGTCAAACTTTATATTTTATCCCATACACAAGAGGACAACATTTACATGTAGAACTAAATTCAAAGATTATTCAACTAAACATTAGTTTGGAATGTTTAAAAATGCGCAAGATTAGGGCATTAGGTGCGCATAATATGGGTACTTCACGGTAGCTATGTAACTGTTGAATCCATGCACACCTCGTTTATTGTGTTTTCGAAGCATTGTTGTCAAAAAGCTGGAGAGGACAAGAGAAGGAAGAGAAAGCATTAGTAATTGGTAATTTCTTGTTTGATGACTTATTAGCAAAAACTAAAGCGTAATCAACAAATCATTGTGACCAATCACTTCGTTCGTTCAATCAAACCTTAGCCTTTCTACCAACAATGGGTGTACTAAATTCAAAGAGGAAACATCTATAGATAAATATTAGCTAGCTAGATATGACGTAAAAGTAAATAAAAAAAGAAAACTTAAATGCTATGAAACGTATTAATCATACCTATAAATAAATTCTTAAACTACCATAACCTACTTAAACTAGATATGCAAAATAAAAGCTAGAAGCTGAATTACGACCAACGTTTGTATTGAGTAGTAGTAGTAATAAAATTCTTGTTTATTTTGCATTTCTTTGTCTTATACATTGTTTTATAATTTTTAAGTGTTTCAGCCCAATGGGCTCTTCAGCTTTGTTTAGTGTGTTTTCTGTGTTTATGTGTTTTGTGTGTTTTATGTTTTTAAATTAATCTTCAGTTCAGCCCTTGGGGCATTGTTTGTTTAAAATTTGATAACCTACTTAAACTAAAACTATAGCTACAATTTGATGTTTGTATTGAGAAAAACAGCACACTGAATAGGTGATGCAATCAACCTACACAACACAACACAACACACCAACAACACCCCTTAGAACTGGTATCCTTGGTAGCAGTACTGCCTGATGCTCTCGACTCCCAACAGAGAATGCTACCTAGGAAAAAAAAGGCCTGTTCGCCGGTTCCTAAGTCTTGCATTTGAAGAAACTCGTCCACTTGCTTGAGCACCAGCAAACGACCAACACCTTAGCTCACGAAAAAAATTCAAAAGTTAATAAAATTGTGAAGAAAATTCTATTCTTGGCGATTGATAAGACATCACACGTTAGCAAAACGATTAAGCACATACGAATCGTATCCAAATCGATCAAAAACCATCGATCAAAAACCAATCGATCGAAACCCACTTTTTTTTCTTTTTTTTCACAATTATTGAGATTTTTAGCCTCGGGCTGGTTCATCTTGTATCGTAGTCATTTAAACACCTTTTTGGATATTTTTCGTAGCTTATCCCGGGGGTGAGATTTGAACTCGTTGCTTTGAAGTGAGAGGTATGGATGTTAATAACTACGCCGGGGTCGCCCCATAAATCTGGTACCTTTTTAAAAACCAACAAAAATTGGTTCACTGAAGTAAATCTCAAATGGTTGCTTATGTCACGTAAAAATGACTAAATTTTCTTTTAAAAC
Organism: Aedes koreicus; assembly: GCA_024533555.2. NCBI lineage: Eukaryota > Metazoa > Arthropoda > Insecta > Diptera > Culicidae > Aedes > Aedes koreicus. The sequence continues at coordinate 57,503 of JAHHFK020001657.1, read as the reverse complement.
AATATTACAAAATATAATCAGTTTGGTCGACCCCTTAAACAATTGGACTTAGTATCATAATGACGTTATTTTAGTGATTGATTTCTATTTGCATTATGACAGCAAATTGATTCAGCTTTCGTACCATTTTACGCTGCTACGATGAAGGATGGTTGAGTCTAGCAGAAAGAACATTAAAAGCTACGCAAAATATTATTCCAGCCGAGATATTAACGAAAGAGAAAATTATCGTTCATGACCAGTAAAAAATGGTAGACGCTGCTTGGGACTAGCATACATCCTCAATGTGTAAATGCTGATGAACCCAAACTAAGGCAATACAGGCGCTGGCCTCACCCGAATATAAGGAAAGGGTAGAAATGTGTTGACGTGATGCTCGCTTTATTGGAAGCCGAGAACACCTCTGCACTTCCATGAATAACCACTGGGATGTTGGATAACAGGATTGGATAGCAGCAGCGTTCGTTTTGGTGAACGGTAAGCTGAATTCATGCGGTGTTTAGTACAATATCTAAACCTTAGTACAGATTTCTAGTTTGAACCGATTTATACCAACTGTAAGAATGCAGCAGCGTTCGTTTTGGTAAACGATAAGCTGAATTCATGCGGCGTTTAGTACAATATCAAAATATTAGTACCGATTTCTGGTTTGAATTGATTGACGTCAATTGTAAGATTGCTATTGAGCCCTCACAAAGTGAAAAGGTGGTTTTTCGTTAGTTAAACAAGGTGATTTTTTATCATGCTGGAAATGCGATTTGAACCAATTTAAACCAATAGTCAGGATGCTATTGAAGCCACTCTCAAAATGTGTGAGTGTGGTTTTTCGTTCGGAAAACAAGGCTAGTTTTATTAACGCTGAGAACCAGTTTGGATCGATTTATACAATCAATAAGATGCTGTTGGAGCCACTCACAAAATGGAATAGTGGTTTATTTGCTCCAGGATATGGTGGCATAGCGGGAATATTTTGGATCACAATAAATTGGGACCACCACACCCTGCGAACCCTCAAATCTCACCAGAAAGCAGCTTTGTTTTTTTATCTGTGCTCACTCGAACAATCACAATGCCAAACGCGCCATGCCCAATAAAAAAAATAGTGCGCAATAAAGCATCGAGACAACCGTTCACAGCTGATGCTTCCTGGCAACTTTATGCTTCTATTGATGACATTGATGTCGGTTCAATGGTTTAGCGCCAACCGGGGGAGACTTGGTCCTATACCCAATGATTTCATTATCTTCATTCCGCTCAACCAATCGCAATGTTTTGTGATATAGTGGACCAAATTTGGCAGATCGACAGGCAACCTTATAGCAAGATGCTTAGAGGCGGACCGGAAGATTCAATGAGCTACCTCCCCCCACAGTAGAACATTCAAGCATACGGGATGTAAAGTAGATCTATTGTAATGACAAAATACATTTTTCATTTTTGTAATACAGTAAAAATCGTGGTTGGCAATAGATTTGAATGTTCTTGTATGTTATTGAATGGTTATGTTTTCAAGCTACATAGATATTAGCTATTAAAAACAATGTTTAAAAAAGCAGTGTCGTCCTAATGAAATAATGGTGTTGAATCATTCTTTTTATTTCCTTTTGATCAAATTAACCGATGGCAGTACGTCGGTTCACTCTTTCTAAGTGGTACTATGGCATAGACACATTATATGGCACACTACCATTTAGAAAAAGAGATTCGATGGGCTACCATCGATTAATTGACATTATGCAAGATCAAGTTATTTTGTGCACAAGGTCATAACCTTGTGGTATATAATTTTTATTTGCGATATCATTAAATATCTAATATAATGCGCACCAATTGGGAAGAACGCTGTTTATAGAACTTGTTGCAAAACATTTCCACTCAATTCTGGTAGGTGTTTCGTGGAGTAAAGCAGCCTTTATAATTTTATAGTTAATCAAACGCTTCTTTTACCATATAACCCTTCTTGATTTTTTACGAAAAGATATTTTGTTAAATTTCATACAATTCTCGACAAATGTTAGTAAGTTAGTCAGACTTAGTCATCTTATGGATAATTTTCTATGTGTTAAAAACCCGTAACTGGGCTTTAAACCATGTACTGTGGGATCCGTGGGAGTACATGTATCTAACTCACTCTGAAGCCAGAATAGTGATTCTAAAAACATTTATAAACAATAGTTGCTTTATAAAAGAAAATGAATTCATTTTGTACGATTGTTCATAATTCTGATCGTGTTAACATCGTATATATAAAACTACCTGAGCGCTTTATTTAAAAACAAAAAAGCCTACCACGAAAGCACAGTAAACTCTATAAAATTGTATATTGTTATTTGAAATGTGTATTTTATCTCTATCAAACATTGCTGCATGGATAGTAACTAAGTAAGGTGTTCAATCCAATTAAATTGACATTGAAAGACGAAAATGAGTTTGACTTGTGCTTATTGCACTTATTTGATCAAAAACATGTGATAATCGTTGAAGCTCGCTAAACACATATGTACTTGCGTGATCAGAATAGTGATTATTCGAAAATATTCTCTTACCGGGCTGAATACCTCATTCTTGAAAATAAATAAGAATATGGTGAACAGATCATATTTAAAAACGCTACCAAGAGGCATAATACATTATTCAACAAGATCTGTTATGTTTGACTTGTGCAATCCTCGCAGCTTGATTTCATCATGTCTGTGAATCTCGCTATCAAATCCTAACTCGCATTGTCCTACGCATTCCACGGTTAAGCATCTTTCAGACGATGCTCATCTTCTTATTCGCTTCGGAAAAAATCGGAAGTCTGTTTCTATGGACTTCATTTTTGATATTCATTCTTTTCATGAGATTATAAAGTATCAGTGAAAGCAATAGAAAAGAAAACTTGCTCTCAATCTTCCCGTACCTCCTGTCGATTCATTAAAATTGTATAATTTAATTCTTTCCTCTACAGTATAGCGAACCATTGCAGTTTTTTTTTCTGAAAGGAGCTCACAAAGAATACCGCAGGCAAAGACATGATATAAATTGTATCCTCTTATCGTTTTACTTTTTCTTTTTCTTTTTCAAACATATTTTTGTACTGATAATATTTCCGCATGGAAGGGTCCAGCAACATAATCGATTGGGATGGTTAACAATCAATGTAGATAGAAATTAGTTTTGTTCCCCCCTATGAAAAATTATTAATAATTTTTTTAAAAAAGAAACACCGCCAAAACCCCCCTTTGCGGCGGGGGGGGGCCAAAATTTTTTTTTTTGAATTTTACCGGAAAAAAAATTTAAATTCTCAACAAATTTAAACCCATTTTTTTTTCCCCCCCAATGTTACGTTCTTCATTAGAAGATAACATAAAAACTGTTTTGTTGATTCAAGATTGTTATCCAATAATTTATTTATTTATACTGCAGTAAAATTCAGCAGCCCTAAGTTTGCACCTTTAAACTGAAGAAATGATCCAAGAAAAATTGAAATTCGTTCCATAAAAAACGTATTTATGACCCATAAGGCTCTGATGAAAATTTATTAAAAAAATGAAAATGATCCATAAAATACAGCAATGTGATCCATACTTTATATAAGTTTTAGCAATAAAATGTCAAAAATGTACCGTAGTATATCTAGGGTATGATCGATTAAATTGTACGGATTACCCATAAACATATTGCAAATGTTCCATTAAAGGTTCAATATCATTCCTTAAACTTGTAAAATTTCTCCTTAGAATGTAACGTTTGTGAACTAAAATATATGCACATGAACAACAAATTATTTAAAACATTCCATAAATAAACCGCAAATGATCCATAATAGGTTTGAAAATGAACCATAAACTTCTAAATATGGTCCATAGCAAATCAATTTTGAGCATTTAAAATAATATGTATGATCCATAAATTATGCCGGAGTTATTCCAATTTTGGGTTTACATTTTTTTTTTCAATATTAACTACGGGAAAATCGGTCCTAGACTGCGCTACTACTCAAATTTATTAACATGTCCGTTTCATCTATGCGGCTTAAATATTTCTGTAAAAGAAGGATCACTTTGGAGAAGATTTTCAATTTTCAGAGAGCTGACATACTTTGCGATCTCACGTTCTTTTACGACCGCAACTGCGATACATGTTTCCCAATAAATTTGGCAAAGAGCACTCGTGCACGTAAAGAACTACGGCAGCCCTATGTTTGCACCTTTAAAACTGAAGGAATGATCCATGAAAAATTGAAATTCGTTCTATAAAAACGAAAGGGTGAGTTATGTCAGTGATATATCTGCAAAGTCGACGTAGGACTGCTTGTTGATGTGAAGAAATTGATGCCATCGAATTGATAAATTTCTACTGTATTTTATTCAGTCTAAAGAACCATGAAACCCTATGCTATTGGTGTGTGAGGCTCTGGTTCTTCTTCCGCTATTGGTTCTCCACGAAAATTTATAGAAACTGCAGTTCGGCTCGAATTGACTGTTAATGATATTTGATTGTTAAATCAGCGCCAACATTAGAATAGGGTGAATCTGCTTTTGTAAACAATGGCTTTCGTAGTCATTTGCTCTTGAACAAAAGGTCACAAATACAAATTAAGCACTATTTAAGGAAGAAGAGCTTTATTTCTATCCGCTGATATATTCAATTTAAAGAAAATGTATTCAACTTCCGATAAAATAGCAGACAAAGTGTTTTTTTACAAAAGCAGATTCGCCCTAATCAAATGTTGGCGCTGAAATGTCCAACGTGCTTGTAAGTGTGAAATGGATCCTGTAATTACGGAGGGAACATGGTTCGCGATTGAAATGTTCTTATCAGTTTTCTTAGGCTGCAGGACAGCCTGAGTGTCTGGCGGCACGTGATACTACGATAAAAATAGGCATTTACACCGTCTTCAACTCGAGATTGTATAGACTGAAGATTGAACATTCACTCAAAAGTTGAAAAGGTGGTAAAAATGCAATTGCAGTTTTTTGCAATCATACCTTGAGAAATCCGCATGATTCAGAAAAGGCAATTTTGCCCAATTTGATCCACAAAGCGTTTTATGCTACATATGAAGCTATGCACGTGTGTGCAAGCGACTCGCAGGCTCCAATAGCTCGAAACAAATTTATCGCTGTAGGATCCTTATTCAATCATCACCAACCCATCAATATACAATATGGATGAGTCGATATCACAAAATGCCGCAACGCTATTGGCCACTGTTGTATTGTCGCCGTCAAGTGTTCTATTTTTGTTTTCACTGATCATCGACAAAGCGTTTTATGAAATAAACAATGCGATGCAAGTGTGTGATAGTGACAGGTTGCACATAGCTTGGTGGAAAATATGTCCATTTGCTTCATTGCTGTACCCTGAATTCCTCGCCAAGTGAACTAACTGTAGGGTTTCTATTTCCCATCTGTTAGTTTGTCAAAGTGGCTGAATGGTTGCCATCAAGAGCCGCCGCGCTGACGGTCCCGGTTTTGAAATTCGATCTCGTATTTGGTACTATTTACTTTTTTGAGCCATCTGGCTATCGGACACTCATCTCTTACTCATCAACTAAATATCACTGCGCACAACCTCACCTCACGCACATTTTCAATTTTTCGTTGCGAATTGCTGTGGCTTTTTTGCCCACAACTAATGTAAGATTTTTCATCCAAGTTACGATCAACAGCGAGAAATAGAACAAAATCATGCGAAATTGTAACTATTACAATCCTGCTTTCTTATTTTTGTGTAGAGCGAATCACGAACACCAAGTAGACCAGTTTGGACATTATCGTTTTGCAAAAAGTTCCACAGGCTGGAGCGGGGAATCGAACCCTCAACTTCATGGCAACCCCGCTTGAACGACGGGCGACGCTGCTAACCATTTGACCACGAAGATGATGAGAGCGATTGATCCCATTTTCTCCGGGACGCGACATTTAAGCAACGCCATGTTGAGCCGGTGCGTGGTAATGAATATTTCGATGAGCTCAAGAGAATTTTCAATCAAACATACTCTTTAGTTGGCAAATTAATTTGATCGTCCTGAAAAGGACGGATGTTAGTTGTTTACGGAGAGATGATTTACGTCAGCGTCAGCTTCTTTCGCTTGCCTCGTCTAGCGGACGTACCAGCCACTTCAGGCGGCATCTACTCGAAAAACTCGGAAAAAGAGCCTTTTTATCACGAGAGCGGGATACACGCGTCTGAACGTGTCGATGATCCAATAACGAATGATATAATGGCTTATACATGACATGACAGGAAGGAGGTATCAACGAAGGCAATGCGATTTTTTTTTGTTTTTATTTATTTTTAATTTTTTTCACTCTTTATTTATTCCAAATTTTACATTATTTTACATTCATATATTAACCTAGGTGATCCTGCTAAGTAATTAACATTTCAACCTTATATGCTATCATTTATATCTAATTGTGTTAATATTATTTTTACTTTGTCTATTCAGTATTTTTAACAGGGTTCCTTTTGCCTGCGTGTAAGAATAATTATTGATTTCTTAAAACTAGTTCTTATCTATAGAGAGAATTGATCATTGCAATTGAAGACTGCAATGATTTTTGTCTAAAATTATGAATTATTTTGTTGGACATTTCTTCTAGAGTCTCAACGTTTGAAATTCTATGTAATTCAATAGTACTGAACCAGGGAGGCAGCTTCAAAATCATTTTCAGAACTTTATTCTGAATCCTTTGAAGTGTTTTTTTCCTAGTAGCACAACAACTAGACCATATTGGCACAGCATAAAGCATGGCCGGTCTAAAGATTTGTTTAAATATTAGAAGTTTGTTCTTCAAACAAAGTTTGGATTTTCTGTTTATAAGAGGATATAAACATTTTATATATTTATTACATTTGGCTTGAATGCCCTCAATGTGATCTTTAAAAGTTAATTTGTGATCCAGTATCAGTCCAAGATATTTTACTTGATTTGACCAAGAAATTGGAACTCCGTTCATAGTGACCATATGACTATTACTTGGTTTCAAAAATGCAGCTCTAGGCTTGTGTGGGAATATTATAAGTTGAGTTTTGGAAGCATTAGGAGAAATCTTCCATTTTTGAAAATAATCTGTAAAAATGTCCAAGCTTTTTTGTAGCCTCCTGGATATAACACGAAGACTTTTTCCTTTAGCGGAAATGCCTGTGTCATCAGCAAAGCAAGATTTTTGACAGCCCTGAGGTAAATCAGGGAGATCTGAAGTGAAAATGTTATAAAGTATTGGCCCAAGAATGCTACCTTGAGGAACACCAGCTCTGACAGGCAATTGATCAGATTTAGAATTCTGATAATTTACTTGCAAAGTTCTATCAGTTAAGTAGTTTTGAATTAATTTCATGATATAAAGCGGAAAATTGAACTTTTTCAGTTTCGCAATCAAACCTTCATGCCAAACACTGTCGAATGCTTTTTCTATGTCTAGAAGAGCAACTCCAGTGGAGCAGCCTTCAGCTTTGTTTGAACGAATTAAATTTGTAACTCTCAAAAGTTGATGCGTAGTTGAATGCCCATGGCGGAATCCAAACTGTTCATCAGCAAAAATTGAGTTTGTATTTATGTGAAGCATCATTCTATTCAAAATTATTTTTTCAAAAAGCTTACTTATTGAAGAAAGCAAACTGATTGGTCGGTAGCTAGAAGCTTCAGCCGGATTTTTGTCTGGCTTCAAGATAGGTACGACTTTTGCATTTTTCCATTTATCTGGAAAGTATGCCAGATGAAAACATCTGTTAAATAGTTTCACCAAGAAAGACAAAGTATTCTCGGGGAGTTTTTTGATTAGGATATAGAAAATTCCATCATCACCTGGTGCTTTCATATTTTGAAATTTTTTAGTTATAGTTTTTACTTCATCCAAATCAGTTCCCCAAGAATCATCAAAAATATTTTCTTGTGAGAAAATATTCAGATACTCCCTGGAAACTTGATTCTCAATAGGACTTGTAAGACCCAAACTGAAATTATGGGAGCTCTCAAACTGCTTAACAAGTTTTTGAGCTTTTTCCGCATTTGTGAGCAAAATTTTATCACCTTCCTTAAGCGCTGGTATAGGCTTTTGAGGTTTTTTCAATATTTTAGAGAGTTTCCAGAAAGGTTTGGAACTCGGATCTAATTTTGACAAATTATTTTCAAAATGTTTGTTCCTCAGGGCAGAGAAGCGTTTTTTAATTTGTTTTTGTAAATCTCGCCATATGACTTTCATAGCGGGATCACGTGTTCTTTGATATTGACGCCTACGTACATTTTTATATTATAACATAGTTAATTATAACTGGATCGAATTTAACCTCGCATTTTGGCACTGAAGCAGCTCTTGCTCTATTTATTGAGAAAGCCAGAGATTCAAGAGCATTATTAATTTCATTTTTTGTTTGCAATGGAACATTAGGATCAAAGTTGTATTCCATAAATGTTCGATATTGATCCCAATTAGCTCTATGGTAGTTGAAAGTAGAACTGATGGAATTAGAAATGATTTCTTGAGATATTTCAAATGTAACTGGAAGGTGATCAGAACCAAAGTCAGCATGGGTAATCAATTGACTACAAAGTTGACATGAATCAGTTAGGACCAAATCAATAGTTGAGGGATTTCTGGCTGAAGAAAAGCAAGTTGGACTGTTTGGGTATTGAATAGTGTAGTAGCCTGCAGAACAATGATCAAAAAGTATATTACCATTGGCATTGCTTTGCGAATTATTCCATGAGCGGTGTTTTGCATTGAAATCACCAATAACAAAGAATTTAGACCTATGACGGGTAAGTTTCTGGAGGTCACCCTTGAGCCAGTTCTTTTGCTGACCAGTGCATTGGAAAGGCAAATAGGCAGCTATAAAAGTAAATTGGCCAAATTTTGTTTCAACTGAAACCCCCAAAGTTTCAAAAACTTTGGTTTCAAATGAAGAAAGAATGTGATGTTTGATACGCCTATGGACAATGATGGCAACGCCACCACCAGCTCCATCAATGCGATCATTTCGGTAGACAAAATAATTTGGATCCCTTTTGACCTTATGGGCAGATTTGAGATAAGTCTCAGTTATAACAGCAATATGCACGTTATGAACTCTTAAAAAATTAAATAGCTCATCCTCGTTATCTCTGATGGATCGAGCATTCCAATTCAAAATATTTAATGACTTAAAATCCATTACTGAACTTCAATGTCATGACAATATTATTGGCAAATTTAATACCAGTTTGGATAGCTTCAAACATGGAATTAGTTTTTAGCATATCGGTTATCATATCGATTAACGATTGCTGTAAAAATTCTAATTTAGGAGCGGATATGTTACCTAAATCAAATTCATCAGAAGTCCCGTGGGAATTTTGGTTTTGGTTTCTACCCGCTGCAACGGCAGCGTAGGTAGGTCCATTTACATGTTGAACATTGTTAACAACACGGTTGGGTAAGAATGTAGGGTTTGAAGATTGAACCCTGTTGGTACCTGCAGGTATCGAAATAGTATTTACTCCTCGTTGAGCGTTTGAAGTTACAGTTGCGGATGGAAAAACCTGTCCGCTGTTTCTACCGACGGTTTGGTAGGAATTTGTTCTTTGCTGATCGTTGTTAACAGCTGCAGAATGGGTAGTAGCTGGTCGGGAACGTTTTTCGTTTCCTACCTGGCGCTTAGTGCGCGACTGCAAAATTGCTTTGCGAGTCTTGCACTCCCAAAAATTTGATTTATGGTTTTCACCACAATTTGAACATTTGAATTTTTGAGGATCTTCCTTCACTGGACAGTCGTCCTTAGTGTGTGAGGAATCACCACAATTCATGCATTTACCAACCATATGGCAATGCTTTGTTCCGTGACCCCATCCCTGGCACTTACGGCATTGGGTGAGGCTTTGGAAATTGGCTCCAGTCTTCTTGAAATGTTCCCACTTCACACGGACATGGAGCAAAAGGCTTGCTTTTTCTAAAGCCTTAAGGTTATTAAGTTCACTTGACTTGAAGTGAACTAAGTAGAAATCGTTTGAAATCCCTTTGCGAGCATCGCCAGGCCGGGATTTCATTTTCATCTTAATTACTTGGACTGGGCTAAATCCAAGTAATTTTGTTAACTCGTTTTTTATTTCAAAGGCAATGCGAATCAAATTTTATAAAAGGGGACGGGCCTCAGTTGTTACGCCAGACAGCAGCGTGGAAATGAAATCATTAGTTTTCATTAGAGCGACAGGGGTTTCGGAGGTTAGCATCTTCTCAACTCAGGCAACAGAAAAACGGCCCTTGTCAGGGCCTCAGAACCCCATCCAAAGAGAGTTGAGATATGGGCACACTTACTTCTAAAAACTGCAAAATAATTAGAGCAATTTTGATCAGAAAAATTAGAGCTCACATTTGATAACGACCAACAACCAATCTAATCTTTTATCTGCAGCTAATCCATTATTTACCTATGTATAATTAGGAACTACAACGAAACTAACCTACCCCGTACACTGAATATGTTTACACATAATCGGTCTGCTGTGTGTCAGTTCGGCTCGAATTTACTGTTAATATTTCGTTTATTAAATGTCCAACGTGCTTGCTTGTGTTAACATGGTGAATAGAGATTTATATATGGATACTAATTAAACATTTTGGCCATTTTCTCCGGTGCGTGGTAATGAAAATTCGATGAGCTCAAGAGAAATTTCAATTAAACATACTCTTTAGTTGGCAAATTAATTTGGTCGTCCTGAAAAGACCGGGGTTTAGTTGTTAACTAAATGTTAACCATGTTTAGGAAACATGTTTCGCGATTGAAATTTTCTTCTCGGTCTTCTGAGTGTTTGGCAGCACGTAATACTACGATAAAAATTTACATTTACAACGACTTCCATACGAGATTGTACAGACTGAACATTGACCATAGAGCGAATAACAACGAACAACTTAACCTAACACCCAGTGGATTAGACTGGACATTTTCGTTTTGCAATCGCTTGAACGTCGGATGACACTGCTAACCACTTGACCACGAAGGCGACTGATTTGGCAGTTTTCTCCGGGACGCGGCTTTTTAAGCAACGCCATGTTGAACCGGTGCGTGGTAACGAACATTTCAATGAGCTCAAGAAAAATTTCAATCAAATATACTCTTTAATTTTTTTCGTTTTTTTTGATTCGCTGTTTCTATCGACTGTTTTTATTTATCTTTTATCTGTGTAATCGTTCGTGATAATTACATCAGTATACCGTTTTGAATGTCTTTCGACCTTTACTCGCGCGCGATAGCAAAAATTTGTACATTGTCGTCGTGTTTTGCTGTTTTGTTCATGTGAGTGCATTGTTGTGGTTTTGCAAGTGGAACCGTGGAATCTTTCTCTTCTTCACTACTACCACGCATTTTTTTTTCGACCGCTGCGCCATCTGGAAGATTTCTCTGGCAGCAATTGTTTGCAAGTTCACGCATTCTTTCACCACGCTACGCTTGTTGATTGCATACCCAAAGGCTATTCGACTTCTTTCACCACGCTAACGGTTTGCAATAATTTCAATCGTTCTACTAGCCACAAAATGAAAAGCACGTGCAAATCCTGTGAAAGCGAGATTTCAGAAATGAAACTCACCTGCCAAGGCTTTTGCAATGCGGAATATCATCCTCGATGCGGCGGCATTTCTACATCTGTTTTGGATGAAATCAGCAAATACCATCAGTTATTTTGGCTTTGCAAATCGTGCTCGATTCTGATGAGAGATATGCGTGTTCGCAGCTCAATTCGGTCCGCCTACGAATCTGGTCAAGAAGTTGTTCTCAGCAAGCATAACGAAATCGTCGAAAGCCTCAAGTTGGAAATCATGAACGAGCTGAAAAACGAACTACGGAACAACTTTACTGCGCTTATCAACTCCAACTCATTAACGCCGAGGTCTTCGAAGCGCACCGATAATGCTAATGTTTCCGTTCGTCGTCGACTTTTCGGCAGACCAGAATCGAAAAAGCCTCCACAAGAGCCTCTCATGTGTGGCTCAGCCGAGTCAGTATCCCCATCACTCGGCAATTTGGCGGCCGTAAATCAAGGTTCTAGCAGAAAGTTTTGGCTATACCTGTCACGAATTTCCCGCGATGTAACCGTCGAGCAGGTACGAGCTTTAGCAACGCATCGCCTTGGCACCGACGACGTGGAGGTTTTAAGACTAGTAGCCAACGGAAAGGACGTCAGCTCTATGTCTTTCATCTCCTTCAAAATTGGACTGAGTGCGGATTTGAAGGAAAAAGCTCTCTCATCATCAACGTGGCCGAAAGGCATCTATTTCCGAGAATTTAAGGATAGCAGATCAGCCGCAAATTTTTGAAAACCTTCCCAAACGCCGACTCTTGCATCTCCCCTGCTCTCTCAACACACATCGCTGTTTCACCGGTCTGGGACGCACGTCACAAAGCAGTATGGAAGCCCTGGACCCTCCTAGCTCAGCTGTGCCCACTGCCGGTCTCAACGATGTTCTAACTGCTAGTTCCAGCCGCAAAGTCGTCCCGGCCCTGGGTCTGCGATGGGGACAGGGCCCCCCCCCCCCATGCTACGATGTTTACGCCTTCACGGAAACTTGGCTTAATATAAACACATTATCGAAGCAACTGTTCGACAACACGCAAGACCGATCGTCGCTCAATAGCAACAAGAAATCTGGTGGTGGAGTTCTTCTTGCCGTGCGCTCAAAATTCAAATCTCGACTTCTGAAGCCTCCAGAAGACTCAACGGTTGAACATCTTTGGGTGGCGAAATCCACTAAAACCAGGACTCTGTTTATCTGTGTGGTCTATATTCCCCCCGATCGTGTTAGCGACAGCAGCCTTATCGAAAAGCACACTCTTTCTTTGGATTGGATCGTGTCACAAATGGGACGCAGCGACAACATCGTCATCGTGGGAGATTTTAACCTCAGCACGATTTCATGGAGTATCGATACTAACGGCTTCAGCTATCCAGACAATTCCTGTTCGTCATTCAGACTGGCTTCGCTATCCTTGCTTGAAGCTTATTCTACCGCCAGACTTCGGCAAGTTAATGGCATTCCGAACGCGAATAACCGTTTGCTGGATCTATGTTTCATTAGCGAAGAATTGGGTCAAAGATGTTCCGTTCTTCAAGCTCCGACACCGCTTGTCAAAAGCTGCAGAAATCATTCCCCTCTGCTACTGACACTGGAGTTTAATCCTAAGTACAGCTTCCATGACAACATCGAAAACGTTTATTATGACTTCACCCATGCTGATTTCGTGGAAATGAATAACTTTCTCGCCGGCGTGAATTGGAACACGACCCTTGCAAACGGGGATGCGAATTCTGTTGCCTCGACTTTGTGTAACATTTTGCTGTACGCCGTTGATCAATTCGTGCCTAAGAAACTCAACCGTAAGCCTCCCAAACCTGCTTGGTCTAATTCCGACCTCAAACATTTGAAACGAGTTAAAAGGGCTGCTCTTAGGAAACAAAGCAAATATCGCACCGATTCTACGAGGATAATTTACGCACGCGCCAACGACGACTACAAACACCTCAATAACAGCTTATACAACTCTCATCAGTCTCAATTGCAGAGCCGTCTCAAAACGAAACCGAAAAGCTTTTGGCGGTTCGTGAATGAACAACGGAAGGAAACCGGTTTACCATCCACCATGACTGACGGCACTCACGAAGCTGACTCTGTCGCGGATATCGCCAACTTGTTCCGTACGCAGTTCAGCAGTGTCTTCTGCGACGAAATTCTGGATGCCGAGGGCCTCGAAGCAGCTACTAGCAATGTTCCCCGTTTGTCTGTATTTGGATCTGCACTCACTATCCATAGTGATATGGTGATTTTAGCAGGGAAGCAGATGAAAAGCTCAACTGGATGTGGTCCTGATGGTATTCCTTCAATTGTCCTGAAGCGTTGCCTTAACACACTGGCTGTGCCCCTGGCTATGGTCTTCAATTTGTCATTAACTTCCGGTATGTTTCCTGAATGCTGGAAAGAGTCGTTTGTTTTCCCAATACACAAAAAGGGATGCAAACGATCCGTCACCAACTATCGTGGGATTGCTGCACTAAGTGCTGTATCTAAGCTATTCGAACTAATTGTTCTTCAAAGGCTGGTCCATGACTATTCACATACTATTTCTCCTGAACAACACGGTTTTATGCCCAAGCGCTCGACGGCGACCAACCTCACCGTATTTACATCGTTCGTCATCCGCGAAATGGAACGCGGTCATCAAGTAGACGCCATATACACAGATCTCTCTGCGGCCTTCGATAAAATGAACCATCAGATTGCAATTTCCAAATACGACAAAATGGGGGTTCACGATCAATTGTTGAACTGGCTCCGCTCATACCTGACTGGTAGAACTATGTCTGTGAAGATCTCAGATTATGCCTCGTCCAGCTTCTCAGTAACATCTGGCGTTCCGCAAGGCAGCCACCTTGGTCCATTTCTTTTCCTGTTATATATGAACGACGTGAACTTGGTCCTCAGATGCCTGAAATTATCCTACGCGGACGACCTAAAGCTGTACTACGTCATAAAATGTCCAGAAGACGCCGATTTTCTTCAACAGGAACTACAAGTGTTCGACGACTGGTGCCGGATCAACAGAATGTCCTTAAATGTATCCAAATGCTCGGCTATCTCCTTTGGCCGAAAACGTGCGATGTATCTCCACGAGTACATCCTTCGAGGAACACGCTTGAAACGTGAAACAACAGTCAAGGATCTGGGAGTAATGCTCGACTCCAAACTGTCATTCGAGAATCACATTGCCTATATTGTTTCTAAAGCCTCATCGCAGTTAGGATTCATCTTCCGCTTCGCAAAAAACTTCAAAGACGTTTATTGCCTGAAGGCACTATTTTGCTCTTTGGTTCGTCCTTTTTTGGAGTACTGTGCTGTCGTTTGGTCCCCTTTCTACCAAAATGCAGTCCAGAGGATCGAAGCCGTTCAGCGAAGGTTTATACGCTTTGCTTTGCGACATCTTCGTTGGCAAGACCCTCGCAGATTGCCAAGTTATGAAAGTCGGTGTAAGCTCATCAGCCTGGAATTGTTGGAAGGGAGGCGTATGGTGGCCAAAGCGTGTTTCGTTGGTGACCTCCTTCAGGGAAACATCGACTGTTCAACTTTACTTGGTCTCTTGAACATCAACACTCGACGACGAAACCTACGTTTACAATCTTTCTTTATAAACCGGCACTCAAGGACCAACTACGGCAAACACGAACCTGTGCTAAGCATGTGTCGCGTTTTCAACAGCTGTTATAACGTGTTTAATTTTAATGTATCCCGTGATGTTAATAAGCGTTGTTTCCGAAGATGTATGTGTTAGTTATTGTATGTAATTAAGTTTTATCTAGTTGTCATTGGGATAAACATTTTTATCTGTTGACGAATAAATAAATAAATAAATAAATAAATAAAAAATTCATCAATTTGATCCATACTTTTAACAAGATTTAGCAATAAAATATCAAAAATTAACCGTTAACATTTCTGCACTATCATATGTGCATATGACCCATAAATTATTGTAAATGTTCCATGAATAAATTGCCAATGATCTGTGATAGTTTGTATTACAAACCATAATCTTCATAAAATTATTCATAACAAACCAACAAACCAGGTGCACAATTAACATTATTTGATCTCCCCGCAACTGCGACACATGTTTGTAAAGAAATTTGGTAATGAGCTCTCCTGTACATAATGAACTACAGGTCAAATTTATGACTTGATTAAACTGTTGTTTCAGAAAATTTGATATGAATTATGCCAGGCAGACGCTTGCTGTCCAACTCGCTGTCGCTCGTCGGACCAACCTAAAAGAAACATCCTCCGTTTGCATTACACCGGGCAAATGCTTGAATCAACCGTTTCATCAGGCGGCCTGGAATCTAATCTACGCTATCTTAACACTTCGGATGTCGAAAACATCGACCGTTAAGTTCTTCAATCCTCAATACGGCTTCGCAAAAACTCCGCCATCCTTTTTAAGTAGTAATATTTTATCCGGATACCGGAAAGAACGGACATGTAACTAAATCTGAGTAGTAACGCAGTTAGGGATCAATTTTACAATCTTTATGGATCAAAATTTAAAAAAATAGTGCCCCAACTTGGAAAAATGCAGGCATAATTTATGGATCATACCATATGGTAAGCGAACAAAGCTGATTTACTATGTATCATTTTTATAAGCTTATGGTTCATTATTTATCACTTTATGGATCATTGGCAATTTATTTATGGAAAATTTCAAATACTTTATGGTACAAGCGAATATAGTATTTTATTGAACAGAGGTTACACACTTAGAAAATTTTACAGTATTCGGTAATTTTATACCGAACTTTCAACAGCTGAACGTTCGGTAATACGATTTACCGGGTTGCGGTGAAGTTTTACAGTATTCCGGTAAAAAAAATTACCGGAGCTTGTCAAATTTTACCAAAATCCGTGTACATTCTGTGGATCAATTTTACAAGTTTAAGGAAAGTTATTGAACCTTTTATGGATCATTTGCAATATGTATATGAGTAATCCGTACACTTTTAACGATCATGCCCTAGATATAAAACGGTACATTTTTGACATTTTATTGCTAAATTTTATATAATGTATGGATCAGAGTGGTGAATTTTATGGATAATTTCAATTTTTTTATGGATATTCACCAGAGTCTTATGGGTCAAGAATGCGTTTTTCATGGCACGATTTTTTATGGATCGTTTATTACTTTTTATATGCAAAAATACGTTTGCCGTAAAATTCACTGAATTTTCCAGCAACACCTGACCAAGAAGCATCTCGGCTCACCCATTTGAAAATAAAACGCAAATAGACTGGTAAGTATTTTTGGTTTTTCTTATTTTTTTTATAATTTTAACCTAATTTTTAGTAACTTTATTCATAGCTTGCAAATCTATTTTGAATTTCTTTTAATTATTTTCCAGATCTGTGAAAATAATCAGCATGCTTTAGTATTACTCTCAGCGACACGTGTTTATTTTAATTACGGGACTTGTTAAATCTACGATAGCTCCTTGCGAAAAGCTTTATCTCCAGATCAAGAGGATTTAGACAATGCCTTACTCACCGGTAACAGGCCCTGTTTTAAGAAGAAAATTTCTAAAGTTCTAAATTTCAAAAAGTAGCTGCCGGGATAAGAAAAATAAGCATACAAAAACTATGAAAGGATTAGCAAATGAAACACTAAAAATCTAAAGTCCGTTTCATTTAGAATTTTACCGCACAAAATGGGTGATGAAAACTTTTATTTTCCTTCCACAACTACTGATACCTTGCCGAATCATCAACTTAATTGAGAGCGGAATAACCTGTAGATACGTATTTGAACTGGTGAATCCGGTGCATCCTCCTTACGTTAAGGGTGGTAAATGTTGTGGTAAATTTTAAAATGGTGGTTTTTTTTTCGAGGTTTTTGTCGGTGTAGGAGTTTTTTGCGTTCCTTTTTAATTATTCTGGGGGTCTGTGTGTTGTTTTTGTTTTTTGCAGCGAATGATGTTTTTTTTTTTTTATGTAGATGTTTTCATAATTATTGTCACTCGCGTGACTGTCAGAAGCACGAGGTATTTATTATCACAGAAAGAAAGTTTGGGCCCCCCCAAAAAAAATTAAAAAAAAATATTTTTTTTTTTTTTAAAAAAAAAAAAAACGAGGGTGGGGGGGGGTGTTAGAGAGAGAGAAAATATATATTATCTCGACAAGAAATGTAATTAAAAAAAAAACCAACGGGTGGGGTTTTCTTTTTTTTTTTTTTTAAGTTTCTGACATGAGACTCGATCCTTTATTTTTGAAAAGAGCAGTTACTGATTGGCAGGGTATTAAAACATCAATAAAAATGGAAAAAATAGCAATAAAAATATGTGAAATCGCCACTACATTATTGAACACTGTGCCAACGAAAAAATAACAATTCGCACTAGAAAAATATAAAATAGCAATAAAAAATTGATAATTCATTTTCAATAATTCAAAAGTGACCGGTAAAACTTTCAAAAAAAGCAATGGCAATTAGTATAAACGCAATAATAAACTGATAGTTTTCCGTCATAATAATAAGTTCTAGCGCTAAACATGTGACAAAAGTCTTCAAATCTTTCAAATCTTCCAATTGAAACCAAACAAATCGCAATAAAAATTCAAAATAAAAAAATAAAAATTAAAATAATTTGTTTGGTTTTGATTGGAAAGCTTTGAAAAATTTAAAGACTTTTGTCACATGTATAGCGCTAAAACTTATTATTATGACGGAAAACTATTAGATTATTATTGCGTTTATACTAATTGCCATTGCTATTTTTGAAAGTTTTACCGGTCACTTTTGAATTATTGAAAATGAATTATCAATTTCTTATTGCTATTTTATGTTTTTCTAGTGCGAATTGTTATTTTTTCGTTGGCACTGTGTTTAATAATTAAGTGGCAATTTTGTGAATTTTCATTGCTAAATTTTCATTTATTAGTGCCAGTATATATTTTAGTCGTTACTGATTGACTCGTGAGAAGATACTTAATTAATGAAGGTGAAATTATAACTCTCGACAGCGCTTTAATTTTTATTTTGCGATGAATAAATTATTCCCGCCCATCCCAGCAGCAACACCATCGTGCATGAGTACGATATAAGAGAAGCAGTGATTGGCTGGTCTTCACGAAATTCATTTCGTGCATTATACAAAAAAAAGTGTAATAATAGCAGTTCACCAGATAAAAAGCAATATGAATGTTTCATACAATATACGAGACATTTGTTCTAAAGGGTGTAGCGTTTAAAAACCGTACACACAAAATTCATTCTCAAAACTCGAGTTGCTATCCGATTCACCAAATTTTCAGGGAATAAGAAGAAATTATTAAAGTTAGTGTTGGCATTATTCATTTAATTTATTTTGCCTTTATATCCGAGTGCGTGAACGTTGGCCTTAACCCTAGCCATAAGGTTCAACACGACCTCAGAATCGACAGTTTTTTGCATATTAACCCATGCTTTCTTCATTTCTTCTGCATTCTTCACCACTTAAGGTCATTTTAGAAGGTGCTCCTTCATAATGGTCCAGAATTTTTCTATTGGGCGTAGTTCCGGAGTGTTTGGGGGGTTCAGATCTTTCTTCACGAAATCGACATCATTAGCCTTATACCACTCTAGCACGCCCTTCGCGTAGTGGCATGATGCCAAATCGTCGGACCGTCGTGAGCCTGCATACACGTGGACTGCATACAAAATTATGCAAGAATTCGGTGTTTCGCAACGAACTGCTCAACGTGCAAAGGAATTACAGATTGAAAAAGGTTTTATGAGCACACCGGAGACCAGAGTAAATATGTTATCTTTGAGCGATGATACTCTAACTGTAGTTAGGGACTTTTAAAGGGCGATACGGTCAAAATTTGGTCAATATCAACTTTACGTATTTCTTTCAATTTTGCATTTAAAAAACCTGAACACCCCTCATTTTGAAGGTGTGTGTGTGTAGAATGTTGCTCCTATTTTGATTTTGGAATTCACTCTTCAGTTGTCAAAATGCCGTCCAAGCAAGAAGAGCAGCGTATCAAAATTTTGCTCGCGCATCGCGAAAATCCGAGCTACTCGCACGCAAAGTTGGCAAAATCGCTAAAAGTTGCCAAATCAACCGTTACAAATGTAATTAAAGTGTTTGGGGAACGTTTGTCGACAGCCAGGAAGTCTGGATCGGGGGGAAATCGAAAACCGGAAGCCGCTGAGACGACAAAGAGAGTTGCCGGTAGTTTCAAGCGAAACCCTAACCTATCTCTCCGAGATGCCGCAAATAAGCTGGGTGTATCGTCTACAACCGTGCATCGAGCCAAAAAACGAGCCGGACTATCGACTCACAAGAAGGTAGTGACTTCAAATCGCGATGATAAACAAAATACGACGGCCAAAGCGCGATCCCGGAGGCTGTACACGACGATGCTGACGAAGTTTGACTGCGTGGTAATGGACGACGAAACCTACGTCAAAGCCGACTACAAGCAGCTTCCGGGACAGGAGTTTTATACGGCAAAAGGAAGGGGAAAGGTAGCAGATATTTTCAAGCACACGAAACTGTCAATGTTCGCAAAGAAATATCTGGTTTGGCAAGCCATCTGTACCTGTGGCTTGAAAAGCAGCATTTTCATAGCTTCCGGGACTGTCAACCAAGAAATTTACGTGAAAGAGTGTTTGAATAAACGTCTGCTGCCTTTCCTGAAGAAACACGGTTGTTCCGTACTGTTTTGGCCGGATTTGGCATCTTGCCATTACGGTAAAAAGGCCATGGAGTGGTACGCCGCCAACAACGTGCAGGTGGTTCCCAAGGACAAGAACCCTCCCAACACGCCAGAGCTCCGCCCAATTGAGAAATACTGGGCTATTGTCAAGCGGAACCTAAAGAAGACCAAAAAAACTGCTAAGGACGAGCAGCAGTTCAAGGCAAACTGGCTTTCTGCGGCGAAGAAGGTGGACAAGGTGGCTGTACAAAATCTGATGGCAGGGGTCAAGCGTAAGGCCCGGCAATTCGGATTTGGAAAAGCGGAAGCCTAACTGAATATTTTTCCTGAATTTTATACTAATTGAACTTGAAAAAGAAATTTAATTTGATTTTTTAAATAAACGATTTCACCGATTTACACGCGTTTTCCCTTGACCAAATTTTGACCGTATCACCCTTTATAATAGTGACGAGATAAGCAGAGCATGTCCTGGGAAAAGGGATTTCGTTATTGAAAATATGGCGGAAGAAAAAGTGCATGTTCAGCGCAGGTTACTTCTATGTAACCTTCGTGAAATTTATTTGATTTTCAAAGAGCAATATCCTACTTTTAAAATTGAATTTTCAATGTTTTCCAGCAGCCGCCCAAAAAATTGTATTCTGGCTGGTTCAAGTGGAACGCATACTGTCTGCGTATGCATTTATCATCAGAATGTTAAATTAATGGTTAAAACCCTTAAGGATAAGAAACTTATTCCTAACCATTTAAAAACGTATCATGACTTGTTTTTTAAAATACTATGTGAAAATCCTACAGAGAAATGTTGGTTGAAAGCCTGTGATCATTACCTGGGTACGCAGACACTGGACACTGACCTGATGAATTTTCTTGAAAATATCGATTCCTTAGAATCTAAGCAATGGAAGCAAACAGATCGTTGTCATCTAAATTCAATGCGAATGGATGCAGAAGAGTTTGTGGAAACATTTTTAGAAAAATTAAGCGAATTATCTCCGCATAATTTTATTGCAGAGCAACAAGGTAACTACTTAAAACAACTAAAAATTAATTTGGAACCAACTGACTGCATTATAATTGCTGACTTCTCTGAAAATTACGCTTTTGTTATTCAGGACGCTATACAAGGTTTTCATTGGGCAAACGCTCAATGCACAATCCATCCTTTTGCCATATATTATAAGGATGAAGCACAAAATTTAAAGTTTACAAGCTTTATAGCAATCGCAGAATTTACTAAACATAACCGTGTTGCCGTTCGGCTGTTTATAACAAATTGTGTGAATTTCATTAAAAAAAAGCTACCTCACCTGAAAAATATCCATTTTTTTTCTGATGGATCAGGCAGTCAATACAAAAATAAGATGACTGCTTTCAATTTGTGCCACATGTACAAGGACTTCGGTCTTAATGCAGAGTGGAACTTTTTTGCCACTTGCCATGGAAAAGGGCCTTGTAACGCTTTAGGAGGTGTTCTAAAGCGAAACGCTTCAAAAGCAAGTTTACAAGGCCATCATATTACAACTGCATACGAACTTTACTCTTGGGCTGTTTCTAAAGTAGATTTCAAAATATATTACGAGTTTTTCTCGGAAAAAGATTACAATGCAATGGAAAAGAAAATAAAGAACCGTTATACTCGTGTAAAACAAATCTCTGGGACACAATCGTTTCATTACTTTAAGCCACAAAGTGAAAATTACATTATCGTGAAACGGTTTTCGTTTTCAGATGAAGAAAAGTGCGTTAAATTGTAAGAATTTTGCTTTATATTTTTTTTTTTTTGATGAATTATGCAAAATCAAAATCATTAAATAATCAAATTAAATGCTGAGTTTTAATTGAAGGTAATCAGAGAAAACCCTTGCTTGTAGTCTAAAGCTTTGAGATTTGAGCTCCAATTCCTTAATATAGCGGAGCCTGGTCCAATCCCGACCCTGTGGCCAATTCCGACCTCCCAAGATTCTCTCAGACAGCGCTCTTTGACAAATTTGGAAAATGATGCTCATTCCATGTGTGTATGGGCAAAAAAACTTGAAATTTTCATAAAAATATTACTCTAAAACGGCTCAATGAACATTTGAGATTTTTTTATATGTTATGTAAAAATGTTTGAATTTTGATAAAAAAATATAAAATTAAATAGCCGTTGTGGTCCAACATTTCGAAAATCATAGAAAACCAATACTTTGACCATTTTAGCAAATTAAAGTAAATTAATTATTTTAATCAATATTTTAAATAAAAATTAAAAATAATGAGCTTTCTATTCAAAGAAAGACATTGAAGATCGACCCAGTGGTTCAGAAGTTATGATTTTTTTTAAATAAATTTTTTTGAAAAATGTTGATTTTTCTTGTAACTCTATATCAAACATGGTAATCCTAATAAAAAAATAAAAAAATACGGGTCTTATTATTTTCGATAAAGAACATACCAAGCGATATTGAGCAAAATCGGACAACTTTTTTTTTGAACTCTATTCTTTTCCCGTGGAATCGCTGTATTAATATATATATATATATATATATATATATATATATATATATATATATATATATATATATATATATATATATATATATATATATATATATATATATATGTATATATATATATATATATATATATATATATATATATATATATATATATATATATATATATATATATATATATATATATATATATATATATATATATATATATATATATATATATATATATATATATATATATATATATATATATATATATATATATATATATATATATATATATATATATATATATATATATATATATATATATATATATATATATATGCATGAATATATTTTATTATATATATATATATATATATATATATATATATATATATATATATATATATATATATATATAAATATATAAAGTAAAATAACAGCAACACATTATCGAAGCAACTGTTCGACGACACGTACGATGTGTACCGACTAGATCGATCGCCGCTCAACAGCAACAAGAAATCTGGTGGTGGAGTCCTTCTTGCCGTGCGCTCAACGTTCAAATCTCGCCTCCTGAAGCCTCCCGAAAACTCAACGGTTGAGCATCTCTGGGTGGCAATAACCACCAAAACCGGAACATTGTTTATGTGCGTTGTGTATATCCCACCTGATCGTGTTAACGACAGCAGCCTCATCGATAAGCACACTCTTTCTTTGGATTGGATCGTGTCACAAATGAGACCCAGCGACAACATCGTCGTTGTGGGAGATTTCAACCTCAGCACGATTTCATGGCATGTTGATACCAACGGCTTCCACTATCCAGATACTTCATGTTCGTCATTCAGACCAGCATCTCTCTCCTTGCTTGATGCTTATTCTACCGCAAGACTTCGGCAAGTTAACGGCATTCCGAATAACAACAATCGTTTGCTGGATCTATGCTTCATTACTGAAGAACTGGGTCAAAGATGTTCTGTCATTCAAGCTCCAGCACCACTTGTCAAAAGCTGCAGAAACCATTCCCCTCTGCTACTGACGCTGGAATTAAATCCTGAGTACAGCTTCCATGACAACTTCGAAAATGTTTATTATGACTTCAACCATGCTGACTACGAGGGAATGAACAACTTTCTCGCCGACGTGGACTGGAACACGACTCTTGCAAACGGGGATGCAAATTTTGCTGCTTCGACTATGTGCTGTATTTTGCTTTACGCCGTCGATCAATTCGTGTCTAAGAAAATCAACCGTAAGCCTCCCAAACCTGCCTGGTCAAATTCTGACCTCAAACACTTGAAACGAGTTAAAAGGGCTGCTTTGAGGAAACACAGCAGATATCGTACCGATTCCACGAGTATTTGGCTCTGCTTTCACTATTCATAGTGATGTCACATGTTTTGGCGTACACCATGGACAGACACGTGCCGAAAATCATCCACCAGAAAGATACGCAACATCCATGGCAGACTATGGAACTCCGTAGATTGAAGTCTATCAAAAGAGCAGCACTAAGAAAATTCACGAGGTACCGAACAGTTCAACTAAAATGCCATTACGTTCGACTTAACCACCAATACAAGCGGATCAGTCGGCAAAGTTATTCGCGATATCAACATGGGATTCAGCACAGAATGAAGTTGAACCCTAAATCGTTTTGGAACTATGTAAACGAGCAGCGAAAGGAGTTCGGTCTTCCATCGTCCATGGTGTTTGATGGTGAAGTTGCTTCATCGACTCAGGAGATCTGCCGACTCTTCTCTCAAAAATTCTTCAAAGTTTTCACCGATGAGAGCCTAACCGAAGAACTCGTTAATCTCGCTGCAAGCAACGTCCCTATGCACGGTGACACTTTGGGCGATATAGACTTCAACGATACGACTATTTCAAGAGCCGCATCCAAACTGAAATCTTCCTGTCGTCCTGGGCCCGATGGAATCCCGTCAATCTTTCTCAAGAAGAATATCGACTCCTTATTGACACCGCTCGGCCATATTTTCCAATTGTCAGTACGCAGTAGTACTTTTCCTTCATGCTGGAAATCTGCTCACATGTTTCCTGTTCATAAAAAAGGTAGCAAGCGAGACGTCAACAACTATCGCGGAATTACCTCACTGAGCGCGTTATCGAAGCTATTTGAACTTGTCATGGTTGACCCGTTACTTTCTCACTGCAAGCATTTTTTGAGCGATCATCAGCATGGCTTCATGGCAGGTCGTTCCACTACTACCAATTTGCTCTGTCTCACTCGTATGTAACTGATAGCATGAATGACCGAGCTCAAACAGATGTGATTTATACTGATTTGTCAGCTGCCTTCGACAAACTGAACCATGCTATTGCTATTGCTAAGCTAAGCCGACTCGGGATCAATGGCATTCTATTACAATGGTTTCAATCATATCTTACTGGTCGCCAACTCATGGTTGCTATAGGTGACTGCCGTTCCGATACTTATCCAGCGACATCGGGAATACCTCAGGGTAGCCATCTTGGACCGCTGATCTTCTTGCTCTACTTCAACGATGTTAACCTTGTCATTGTGGGACCTCGACTATCATATGCTGATGATCTCAAACTCTACCTCCGTATCTGTTCCATTGCCGATTGTCACATCCTTCAGCGTCAGCTACATGCCTTCGCAGACTGGTGCATCGTTAATCGAATGGAAGTGAATCCTACTAAATGCTCAGTTATTTCCTTTTCTCGAAAAAAGGACCCGATCATCTTCAACTATAATCTGTCAGGGATAGACATTGAACGGGTGAGCCACGTGAAGGATTTAGGCGTAATTTTGGACTCGCGACTTACTTACAAGCAGCATATTTCATATGTGGTCGATAAAGCATCTAGAACGTTAGGTTTTATCTTTAGAATCACCAAAAATTTTACCGATATTTATTGCCTGAAGTCATTATACTCCTCGTTGGTCCGATCAGTTCTTGAATATTGCTCTGCAGTTTGGAATCCAAGCTACAACAATGGGGCTGAAAGAGTCGAATCCGTCCAACGCCGATTCCTGCGTTTTGCGCTTCGGTTATTACCTTGGAGAGATCCTTTCCGTTTGCCTAGCTACGAGGATCGATGCCAACTGATTCATCTGGAGCCACTTTCGACACGAAGAGACACTGCCAGAGCTTTATTTATTGCCGATACCTTGCAGGGAAGAGTGGATTGCCCAACCATACTCGAGCAAATCAACCTAAATGTACGACCGCGTGCATTAAGGAATAATTCGATGCTGAGTCTACCTTTTCGTCGTACAAACCACGGAATGAATGGAGCAATCAACGGACTTCAAAGAGTCTTCAACAGAGTAGCCTCAGCATTCGATTTCAATGCACCACGTCAGACACTTCGGCGCAGATTTAGTCAGATTTACTCCGGCACAGTTAATCGTTAATAACAGTTTTATGTTTTTAAGTTATAATTATTGACTTGTATTTTAGATTTTATATTAGTATAACACCATTGGGGCTGATTGAAGCCTGTTGGTTGATTCAATAAAATAAATAAATAAAATAAATATGGTGATTTCAGCCGGTAAGCAGATGAAAACTTCAACTGGATGCGGTCCTGACGGTATTCCTTCAATTGTCCTGAAGCGTTGCCTAAACACGCTTGCAGCGCCCCTAGCTACGGTGTTCAATTTGTCTTTAACATTCGGTGAGTTTCCTGAATGCTGGAAAGAGTCATTTGTATTCCCAATACACAAGAAGGGATGCAAACGGTCCGTCGCCAACTATCGTGGGATTGCTACACTAAGCTCTGTATCCAAGCTATTTGAACTAATTGTTCTCCAAAGGCTGGTCAATGACTATTCACAGACCATTTCTCCAGACCAACACGGTTTTGTGCCCAAGCGCTCGACGGCGACCAATCTAACCGTATTTACATCGTTCATCATGCGCGAAATGGAACGCGGTCATCAAGTAGACGCTATTTACACAGATCTCTCTGCGGCCTTCGATAAAATGAACCATCAGATTGCCATTTCTAAATACGGCAATATGGGGGTTCACGATCAGTTGTTGAACTGGCTCCGTTCATACCTGACTGGTAGAACTATGTCCGTGAAGATTGCCGATCATCTAGCTTTCCGGTAGCATCCGGCGTTCCTCAAGGTAGCCACCTCGGCCCATTCCTTTTCCTGCTATATATGAACGACGTGAACTTGGACCTCAAATGCCTGAAATTATCCTACGCGGATGACCTGAAGCTGTACTACAATATAAAATGTCCGGAAGACGCCCACTTTCTTCAGCAGGAACTGCAAGTGTTCGATAACTGGTGCCGAATCAACAGAATGTCCTTAAATGTATCCAAATGCTCAACTATCTCCTTCGGCCGAAAACGTGCGATGTATCTTCACGACTTCGAGGTACGCGCTTGAAACTAGAAACAACGGTCAAGGATCTGGGAGTAATGCTGGACTCCAAACAGTCGTTCAAGGTTCACATTTCGTATATTGTTTCCAAGGCCTCTTCGCAGCTAGGATTTATGTTCCGCTTCGCAAAAAAACTTCAAGGACGTTTACTGTCTGAAGGCATTATACTGCTCTTTGGTTCGCCCTTTCTTGGAATACTGTGCCATCGTTTGGTCCCCTTTCTACCAAAACGCAGTCCAGAGGATCGAAGCTGTTCAACGAAGGTTTATACGCTTTGCTTTGCGACATCTTCGCTGGCAAGACCCTCGCAGATTGCCAAGTAATGAAAGTCGGTGCAAGCTCATCAACTTGGAACTGTTGGAAGGTAGGCGTATGTTAGCCAAAGCGTGTTTCATTGGTGATCTGCTTCAAGGAAATGTTGATTGTTCCGTTCTACTGGATCTCTTGACCATCAACACTCGACGACGCAATCTCCGTTTACAACAGTTCTTCGTGTTCCGGCACTCAAGGACCAACTACGGAAAACACGAACCTGTGCAAAGCATGTGCCACGTTTTCAACAGCTGCTATAATGTGTTTGATTTTAATGTATCCCGTGATGTTAATAAGCGTTGTTTCCGTATATGTCTTTGTTAAGTTTTGTTAATTTTCGTATGTAATTTAATTTTTTAAAGGGTCATTGGGATGAACATTTTTATCTGTTGACGAAAATAAAAAAAAATAAATATATATATATATATATATATATATATATATATATATATATATATATATATATATATATATATATATATATATATATATATATATATATATATATATATATATATATATATATATATATATATATATATATATATATATCTCAAATAAAGCAGGCATATGACGACCATTTGAAATGCTTGCAAAACAATCCATATATATATATATATATATATATATATATATATATATATATATATATATATATATATATATATATATATATATATATATATATATATATATATATATATATATATATATATATATATATTAAATATATAAATATATATATATATATATATATATATATAATATATATATATATATATATATATATATATATATATATATATATATATATATATATATATATATATATATATATATATATATATATATATATATATATATATATATATATATATATATATATATATATATATATATATATATATGTGGATTGTTTTGCAAGCATTTCAAATGGTCGTCATATGCCTGCTTTATTTGAGATGTAAAAAACTATACCACTTATCGCTTTTGAATAGGAAAACAAACTGTAAGTAATCGTTATCTACGGAGATTGCTGATGTAAAGAAAACATGAAATTACAGTGAATAAGACAATATTTTATAGGATTATCAATATGTTTGGCTTAAAAGAAAGAATTTTAGTGGGAACTATCTTTAACCGGAAATTTAAACCATTTTTCTTCTTCATGATTTTCAATGCTTCGTAGTAAAGCGGCGCCTCTCGAAATTCTGGCGTATTCCGGTGCCACGAAGTGAAGGTTCGATTTCAACTTCAGCTGGTGAATTTTTATTCCAACCTGCAAGTTTCTATATGCCCACTGAATGTTGAGCAATGCTGGTTGTCTTATGAGTGAAATTACATAGAATTTGTGACTGCTTGCTTCTATAATTTTTAGAAGAACGTTATTTTCAATGAGCTTTCGCCTGCTCTCAGCTTAGTATTCTTGAAGTACTTTCACAGTTACTAATTGAGAACTTTCTGAGCTCACACCAATGCATGAATTTGTATATTGTGTGGCATGCAGAATGATACTCTATGCCCAGAAAAGTCGAGAAAATTTCCAAACCGAAAGATCGGTAATGGAACCCGCCGCCTTCAGCTCGATAAACTGAGCATAGCTTAGAACATTTGCACGTAGCGTGGGGGGAGTCACCGAGATAAGCCTTTTTAAGTCAACTTAACATTTCGCCAAAAAAAGGTTGAGTGTTGTAGACCCACTTCTCTCTGCGCACCTGGCCACGTTCTAACAACTGTTTGAAAAGGTGATAATTGTCTTGACATCTATTGCCCAAAAGTGCTCGGAACCCAAACAAGCTTCAAAGACGTTCAAGAGATACAAAATTGGCGAGTGTCAATATTTTATTTGTGGAATAGATTTATATTATAAATATAATTCACCTTTGATTTAAATTAATATCGGGCTAAAGTTGAAAAATCACGTTGCTCTCATTCATTCATAACACACATAACTTGAGTCTTATAACGGTCAGGACAGAACAACTTGAGCATAACTTGAGAACTAATCACGAATAAAAAAATTCATTCATAACAAACATAATACAGATAAATCCAAATATAAACTTAGCTTATACGGGCCGCAAAAAATTGCTTTAGTACAAACATATTCTTTGTTTAAAATCAAGTGACATCGATGTTTGAAATAAAAATCATCATATGTTTATTTTAAACATATTTATTATAAGAACAACCGTACAAATTTTGGATTTTAATGGTTGCGTTTTAAAATTATTTTATTTATTCTATGAATCTTGGTAATCTTAATTCTGGATTTAGCTTGAATGCTAACAAATTCCAGTTTCAAGGAGTTTGCTCCTCTTCTCTACCGGAATTGAGCAAATTACCTATAGGTATACCAAAAAATGTAACGATTGGCTCATGTTGCAAGCGTCGAAACTTTGCCTCGGCCTCAAGTTCTGGACAGGGAAGTACACGCTCGAATTCACCTACCCGATGAATGTATTGTTGAAATAACAATGCCTTGAATGTGATTCCAAAATTGTTATTTTCCCTCGAAACAGATTTTCTATTTACTTTGAACAATTCATATGTTTCAAGTTGAACATGGATATTTTTAATTTAAATGGACGAAATTTGTATCCGTGATCAAGCAAATGGAACCAAATTTGGCATGTGGTGGTTTTTGGAGGCAAAAAAAGTTCCTATGGTAGTTCGAGACCCCTCCCTCTTCTGGAAGGGGGAGGAGAGTTCACATGCAAATAAAACAAAAATTTCTACATAACCCAGAACTAATCAAGCAAATAGAACAAAATTTGGCAAGTGGGGGTATTTGGATGCAAAAATTGTTTCTACACACTTAGAAAATTTTACAGTATTCGGTAATTTTTACCGAACTTTCAACAGCTGAACGTTCGGTAATCCGATTTACCGGATTTCGGTGACATTTTACAGTGTTCCGGTAAAAAAATTACCGGAATTTGTCAAATTTTACCGAAATCCGTTAATTTGGATTACCGAACGTTCAGCTGTTGAAAGTTCGGTAAAAAATTACCGAATACTGTAAAATTGTCTAAGTGTGTATGGTGAGTTAAGACCCCTCCCTTCTCAGAAACGTGGGGGATCTCTCATACAAAAAAAAAAACACATATTTCTGGATAACTCGAGAACTAATCAAGCAAGAGGAACCAAATTTTGCATGTGGAAGTTTTTGAAGCCAAAAAATGTGGTTCGAGACCCCTCCCAGGGGGAGCTTTTATACAATTAAAACACAAATTTCAACCAAACAACAATCCGAAAAACAACCACAAACGCGCCAGTTCTATTAAATTGTCATTCATTTAGTTGCAAACGCAGCTCGCCGCTCGCACCTGGTTCAGCTAGTATACACTGAACGAAATATATATATAAGGACAATCGAAAATTTGCAATTCTTTAAAATTGGGTTTATTTACCAAACTTTTGTTTTCCAGTTTTGTGTGTTTAATGTCATCTCTCGTTTACTACATAGTTTCAGTGATGACTTGTCTTTAAACGCGCGATATCGACTGTTTCCATCTGCTTAGAAAGAAATCATTATAAGGACAAGCTGGCCTCGTAAGTTTTTAAAACAAATATTAGCATTGTTATATTGTTATTTACTACCTTTATGGTACAACCGCACCATGGTGGATCTAATCGCAGGCATGGTAAAATCAATCGCATTTATGGTCAGGTGAAAATTGTTGATATTTGCGCTTCATTTAACCCTCGAAATGGTAGTTTCTACTGCGGTTTTTTATTGCGAGTATATATCGTAAGCATGCACACAATCATGAGAAAACCTGAGTCCATTGAAGTCTAATGAAAGGTCACTTATGAACAAACTTGTATACGTATATGTACGTGTGATACATGAATACCCCTAATAACTATAAAATGGCTTCAATTATATCTAGCAACTGATTTTGAACAACAGGTGAAGTGTGAAAATTACATTCACAACTGAATGCATCACCACTTCATTGAATATTATTCCAATATTGTGCCCTCTTAGATTTGAGAAGGGCAAAACTCATTGATGTAAATTGGCTCCGCCTCTCCATAGAAACGATGAAAAATATCCCAAGGCAATGTTTCCCGTGCACCCGATGGTTTAATTTTTGTCTGTAACAGCAATGGTCCCCTCCAACTTCTCCTCCTAGTTACGCCAATGGTAGAATCTAATTCACAACATGTAAATGTTGATACCCTGTATTCGGACGTCGAATATTAGCTGCTCTTTCAATCACGCTACACAGCTGGAATCATCTAGCCAGGGGAGGCAGACTATTTGCACGGGGAAAACAGATTGAAATTCAGTTTAATTAGTTTATATGATTTACAGAAAAAGCGAACAGCAAGAAATTTAGGAGTGATTCTCAATTGAATCATGCAGTGAGCTTAATGCATCTATTCTCGAGCATGCAGTGAATAAAATCTGACAACTCAAATTGTCGCTTTATTTTACCGTTAATGGTTCCATCAAATGGGGTGTCTTCGATCACTTTTTAGATTATTGTTTTAGTGTTTGTGGAAATATCAACATCTTTTGACGTAGGACTACGTCTTTGTTTTCAATACAGGGGTACACGTTGCGAGTACGAAAATTTGGAGCATCACGAAACATGCTTAGGTTTTGAACGTTAATAACTAATTCATTTCATGACCGATTTTCAAAACATTTGCACCAATTTATGAGTAATATTTCTACGCATCAGTTTTAATATAAAATTGATTGATTTTCAAGATTATGCTATTGAAAATAAAGTAAATACAAGGTGATTTCTTATAATATCGATTTTTCAGAGTAAATTTACCAAATGCACAGTATAATCATAGCACAGACTTCATATTTAAGTAAGGAACATCTCCTCGGCAGCCAGGAATGATATATAACGGGTACACCTACTTATTTTGATTTAGTGCAGAGTGCAGAGCAAGATCTGCTGTAGGAACGCATTTGGCGGTAGAAAGCACCCTGGGAGAACACTGACGAGCAGTCGTTGTCCAGAGCGTTGTTCTTTTGCCCCCGTCCTGTTGTCTCCCCCCCCCCCCCCCACCAACCCGCCCCCCGCCCCCCCCCCGGCGCGGAGGAAAGACCCCCACAACAACAACACAACAAAAATCACCCCCCACCACGAGCAGCACCACCAAGAAGAACAAGAAAAAACACCACAATTTCCCCCGCCCACCTTTTTCCCCCCCCCACCACAAACCCCCCCTTTTCAAAAAAAATTTGACACAATAATAAAAAATAGAACAAACCCAAAACCAAAAAAACGTATTTGAAGTTTGCTGCTATTTGCTGGCATGTAATGATTTCCCTATTACAGTCATCATTCTCTTATAACTAGTTGTGTAATGCTGGTAATGTCCTATTCGAATTCCAATCAGTGCTTGGAAGTGTTTCTTACGTTCTAGTGCCTTGGATAGAGTTCCTACCATTCGATAGAAATCAAAAATTTTCGAGAAAGTCTAAGTGAAATGTCGCAGCATATGGCTGCAAAGTATGTGCGTGAATCGCTCAAGCGTTCAAAGCGTTCAAGCGATCTAGATTGCACATTGCTGCGTAGTCCTGCGTCACCTTTGCGCACAACCTCATTGGGCTCTACCGTGTAATTTTTCAACAATTTTTAAAACAAAAAATAAAATTTTTAAAATTACCAAAAATCTCTTTATTTTTCCCCCCCTCCCCACATAAAAAAAAAAATATTTTCAAAAAATAAAAAAATATTTATTTTTTAATTCTCACAATTACCCTTTCCTAACCCAAACCCAAAATTTTTCATTTTTTATTAATTTTTTAATTTTTTAGGTAAAAGTTCCCCCCCCCCGAAACATATGAAAAGAATACTATTATGTTTTTGCAATGAAGAACCTTATTAGCTTCTTTATGGTTTTCGCAGTATGTGGAAAGAGGGCGTTCATATGTATTTTTTTTAACATAAAATAAATGTAATGAAAGTTCGATATTTTCATCAGGTTTTAATAATTCATACTGATTTTTGATATATGTGGCCAATGTAAGAGCATTGACGCAAGCTTATTCATAATGGTCTATTACAATACATAGCATCTTTATGTTGTTTTATTGGGGTATTAAAGGCGTAACGAGCAAACAATGCAAAATGAGCAATACCATGCAGTTCTTAATGATATTTGAAATTTCAATCACTAAAGAACGTACCAAAAAACATATTTTAAATTTCCTAATTGAAATTTGTTTAAAGCAATCAACAATTATTGGAAACTGAATCTCGTTCGTCGGCGATTCAAATACATACTAAACAACGTTCCACGAAACTTTTGATAAAATGTACACCCATGTTAGCATTGGAGTAGATCTTATGCGATGTTTGACAAATTTGACTCTGAATGAATTCCTTTTCATTAATATATTTAATGCTGATAACACGTTTTAATTATTAAAGTTGATTAGAGGCGAAATGAGCATACCATCTAATCTCAACCAAATCTGCTACCGTGTCAATAACTCGTTTTTTAAATCGGCAGCGTCTTTATTTACAGTGATTGGTTCTCTGATTACGTGTAAAAATGAATGGGCAACATATAAATACTATTTCATTTGATCGAAATTGTAATGGTAGGAAGTTTTTAACGAATCAAGCTGCTTTCTTGTCATGCATGTATATTTGTGTGGGTGGATGTGTTTGTGTGTTTAAAGTGTGTTTAAATGTGTAATTTTTTTTATGCTCCAATTTCTTAGCAAATATTGAATTTAGGTTTTCCAATATTTTTAAGACTCCAAACAATGGAGTATGTAGCACTACGGACAAATAATCGGCTTTAGTAAATACTTTGTAACATAATTAACAATTTGGGGAAATAAAAATGGTCATTCGCTTAAAGTGCCTATTAGGCCCCTAAAACCCTCACAGCGTGTGAATGACGATGTGAGATAAGACTAAATGATAACGAGAGTAAGAAAATGAAAGAGGTTCAAGATGACTTTTGATAACTCGTTATAAATGGATATCCACTGAAATGTAAAATATGATAGATACAATGTTTATATACAGTGCAAATTTTTATAAATGTGTATGGTAATTATAATTAAAAAAGCCTTGGTTTATTTGTAAAGAGATAGAAAAACTTGAAGGGATAGTCCCATTGGGTTGTACGGTTGTTGCAATTGAACTACAATTTTACTATGTTCTTCCGTAGATCAATGTTATGGTGCACTGTGCATTGAGAGACTTTATTCAGAAAAATTTCAGATTTATACCAAAAGTAAGTATATTGAAAGATATTCTAGGCAATTCTTTCGCATTGCAATTTGAAACAAGAATGAGATTAAGTATCGATGCCACTATAATATTTTTAGATAACCTAACAGGAAACAAAAATTTCTGCTTGATTGTAAAATGCTAGGAATGCCCTTGAAAAACACTTGGAACCATCGATTTTTACAACCATAAGAAATGGCTATCTCGTTAATAAATTTTTAATATGTTTTTGCTAAATTGTTATAGATATGAATTAAGCAATAAAATGTTAGAAATGTTTACAAATCGGATGATGTAAACATCCAGGATAGCTAACTAGGTATAACTGAGTTATTAACGTTCAAAAGTTGATCATTTTTCGTGACGGTCTTATTTTTCGTATTTGTAAAGAATACCCCTATAATGAAAACAAAGACGTAATTCAATTAAAGCTTGGATCGCTCTTTGGAATCTTGTTTTATACTTTTAATTCTACACTACATAATATTCATTCAATTTTTGTCGTCGATCAGTACGGACGTTTTTTTTAATTAGCTCTAAGTACGATAAATTTGCCCCGCGCGATTTGTTAATTTAATTTTGTCTGATTCAGCTTTGTTTGTTTTTTTTTCTTTCGTAAATATCATGGACTGTGAAATTTGTGCTATTGACACCTCTGTGGACTCAGTGATGTGGTCGTGTATAGGATGCCAACGGAAATATCATGCGGCCTGCATTAGCGTGACTGTCCAGCGGGGCTCACTACGGAGGAAGCACAGGAAGGTGGTGGACGTGAACTCATACGTACTACCGTGCTGCTACTCCTGTCAAGAATTTTTGCACGCGAAGATAGAATTCAATGCCCTCGTCGAGCAGCAAAAACTTCTTGAGAAGCAATTACATGCTAATACAAAGGTAATGCATCGATTTGCACTACATAAAGAAAAGCCGAGCATGGTCCAGGAAGCAATTGAAGGCCTAGAAATGATGCTCACAAGCATTAAACATGATCTGGCCTTAATAAATAAAAGCAGTAGTCTATCTGGCAGTGTCGTTGCCATTAAAAATCATGTTACTTCGTCATTTGACACGACGATGTCAGCAACGAAGGAAAATGTGCATACATCGTTAAAAGCGTTCATGTCAGAATTATCAACTGACCTGCGCAATATTAACAACGAAATAAGCCAACTTAATCAACTGTCTTTAGATACAACGGCTAGCTGCAATATGCATGCAAATTCTATGCTCGGGCTTGATATTATGACGAACTAAAATCCTTATCGGCAAACATAGCATCATCACGTAGTGTTGCCCCTCTACCTCTGCCAGACGATTCGTACCACAGCTTGGAAACTGAACTAAGCGACAACTCTGGGTGGCGCCTACTCGGTACCAGGAAGGTATGCAGGGCAGACTGGACCGAGTATGATGAGCGTAACCTACGTCGCCTAAAGCAACAAAAAATTGCCGACAAAACGGGCGAAACGCAGAAAGCAACAAAAAATAACAAAAATCAACTACAACTCTAGCTAACATAATCCTTGCGTGAACAACGCTCACTTCAACGCCAACAACATAAATCGAAACAACACGTTGGAAAGACCCATCAATGCTTATGATTCCAACAGCGCCAACTACAACAACTCTAGTTATCTCAACTTAAGAAACCAGAACAGTTTTAATAACCTTCCGATTGATCGACTGTTTCTCCAAACCGCCGGGTAATTATGTACCACAGATTCAATTTAAAAAAGGGGAAACTTTAAATCCGTACCCAACGAGCGTCCCTTCAAACTTATCCTGTATGGCCCATGGGAGCTCATCGACATCGTGTGAGGCGTGCACAAGCAGACATACGTGTTTTCGTCGAAACTGACGCCCTCTTTAGAGGAAGACTACATAGATTTGACGCACTTATTTGAGGAAGCTGATCTACATGAGGTAATTCCTCATTCTTCAAGTGAGTCTTGTGAGAATAATAAAAGAGAATTAACTGAAACAATAGTTTATTGTCAAAATTTTAATCGTATGCGCAGTGCACAAAAAATTAACGAAGTCCGAAATAAAATTAACGGTTGTCTATACGATATCATATTAGGAACTGAAACAAGTTGGTCTGATGAAATCAAAAGTGAGGAAGTTTTCGGTAGCAAATTAAATGTATTTAGATGTGACCGTGACTTGACATTATCAGAGAAAAATCTGGTGGTGGTGTGCTTATTGCCGTCAATGCAAACCTCCAAGCCGAAATAATCCCTAGGGAAAAACATCAAGAATTTAAAGACGTGTGGGTAAAAGTAATGATAAATGATGAACTTCATCTTTTTGTAAAAAAGCTTCATATGACAAACTTTTAAACATCGCGGAATCTAGATTTTAAGTTTTGGAGCCTAAAACCAAGGTTCACATTTATGGAGATTTCAACCAGAAAACAGTTGATTTTATTCACGATAATGATAACGAATGCTGCTTCCAATTGTAGGTGAAAATGAAACTTTACAACTTATTTTTGATAAAATCAGCCACCTAGGACTTCATCAAATTAATCGTGTTCGGAACCGGCTTGACTGCTATTTAGATTTTGTTTTTACTAATTGTAATGAAGATTTTAGTATTGATGAAGCTTTAGACCCACTATGGAAGAATGAAAAATGTCATACTGCTATAGAATACTCATTATTCTCAGATTCTCATAGGCACTGTCCAGAGGATGCAGATTACGAACTTGTGTACGATTTCAAAAACATAAACTAAAGGGCGATACGGTCAAAATTTGGTCAATATCAACTTGACGTATTTCTTTCAATTTTGCATTTAAAAAACCTGAACACCCCTCATTTTGAAGGTGTGTGTGTGTAGAATGTTGCTCCTATTTTGATTTTGGAATTCACTCTTCAGTTGTCAAAATGCCGTCCAAGCAAGAAGAGCAGCGTATCAAAATTTTGCTCGCGCATCGCGAAAATCCGAGCTACTCGCACGCAAAGTTGGCAAAATCGCTAAAAGTTGCCAAATCAACCGTTACAAATGTAATTAAAGTGTTTGGGGAACGTTTGTCGACAGCCAGGAAGTCTGGGTCGGGGGGAAATCGAAAACCGGAAGCCGCTGAGACGACAAAGAGAGTTGCCGGTAGTTTCAAGCGAAACCCTAACCTATCTCTCCGAGATGCCGCAAATAAGCTGGGTGTATCGTCTAAAACCGTGCATCGAGCCAAAAAACGAGCCGGACTATCGACTTACAAGAAGGTAGTGACTCCAAATCGCGATGATAAACAAAATACGACGGCCAAAGCGCGATCCCGGAGGCTGTACACGACGATGCTGACGAAGTTTGACTGCGTGGTAATGGACGACGAAACCTACGTCAAAGCCGACTACAAGCAGCTTCCGGGACAGGAGTTTTATACGGCAAAAGGAAGGGGAAAGGTAGCAGATATTTTCAAGCACACGAAACTGTCAAAGTCCGCAAAGAAATATCTGGTTTGGCAAGCCATCTGTACCTGTGGCTTGAAAAGCAGCATTTTCATAGCTTCCGGGACTGTCAACCAAGAAATTTACGTGAAAGAGTGTTTGAATAAACGTCTGCTGCCTTTCCTGAAGAAACACGGTTGTTCCGTACTGTTTTGGCCGGATTTGGCATCTTGCCATTACGGTAAAAAGGCCATGGAGTGGTACGCCGCCAGCAACGTGCAGGTGGTTCCCAAGGACAAGAACCCTCCCAATACGCCAGAGCTCCGCCCAATTGAGAAATACTGGGCTATTGTCAAGCGGAACCTAAAGAAGACCAAAAAAACTGCTAAGAACGAGCAGCAGTTCAAGGCAAACTGGCTTTCTGCGGCGAAGAAGGTGGACAAGGTGGCTGTACAAAATCTGATGGCAGGGGTCAAGCGTAAGGCCCGGCAATTCGGATTTGGAAAAGCGGAAGCCTAACTGAATATTTTTCCTGAATGTTATACTAATTGAACTTGAAAAAGAAATTTAATTTGATTTTTTAAATAAACGATTTCACCAATTTACACGCGTTTTCCCTTGACCAAATTTTGACCGTATCACCCTTTACGTTGAAATTAACCGAAAACTAACAAATTTAGATTGACAGAACCTTTTAAAAAATGAAAAAGACATGAGCAAGGCCGTAGACATATTTTCTAACAATCTATATGCAATTATTGACAACTACGATCCAAAGTAAAAGAAGAGAATACTAACAAGCTATAAATAACCGGTATGGTTTACACGTGAAATCAAAAATCTCAAAAACAGGAAACAAGAAGCTCACAAAGCATACATGAGAATCAAAAGTTTACCAAATTTAGATAAATACATAGATATTTGTAGAGCACTTGATGCAGAAATATCATCACCATATGAAAGGTACAATACAAGAGTAGAAAATAACATAAAATCCGATCCAAAGGCGTTCTTTAACTTCACGAAGGAAACAATGAAAACGTGTAACTTTTCATCGCGAGAATTGCAGTTTGAAGAGTTTGATGGTTCTGATAGCGGAGATATTTGTAATCAGTTTGCACCAAATCCAACGATATTCTTGACCTTAACTATTTTTCCTATCTACATGAACATCAAAATGACGTATCAGTTGAAAACATCACTGTTCAAGAGATTTTAATGGCACTAAAAGGTCTTGATGCTGGAAAAGGACCTGGTCCTGATGGAATACCTCCAGTACTATTGAAAGAACTAGCAACTTCTTTTGTAAAACCCCTGTTTTGGCTCTTTAATCTATCACTTCAATCAGGAGACTTTCCACTATTCTAGAAAAAATAATGTTTAATACCAGTATTTAAATCTGGCAAACGATCAGACATTAAAAATTATAGAGGAGTTGCAATCATTTCAAGTATTCCTAAAACGTTTGAAGCGATTGTAAATCAAAAATTAGGTAAAAAATCGGATTTCAAATAATCAACATGTTTTTTTCAAAGGCAGATCAACATCTACTAATCTATTGGAATTTGTAGAATTTTCTTTAGGTGCGATGGATAGAGGAAATTTTGTGGAAGCTTTATATACTGACTTCAGCAAAGCGTTTGATAGAGTTGACATTCCATTGCTACTTTTCAAACTCAAGCGAGTGGGTTTAATCAGGACACTATTAAAATGGATCGAATCTTATTTGACAGATAGAACACAGGTGGTACGTTTCAAAGGAAAGATCTCTAGAGCAGTTGATGTCACCTCAGGAGTTCCACATGGATCTCATTTAGAGGTCCTCTTTTATATATTCTTTTTGTTGATGATGTTAATACTGTGTTAAATCATCTTAACGTTATTATCTATGCTGATGGTATGAAACTGTATATGGAAATCTGTAGTAAGTTAGATTTGCAACATTTTCAGAGCGAAATTGATGTCTTCTACGAATGGTGTGTTAAAAGTCTGCTGGATATTAATATTAAAAAGTGTAACATCATATCATATTCAAGAAAACTTACTCATCATGATTTCACGTGTACTCTAGGAAATCAGTTAATTGAAAGATGCAACAAAATTAGAGACTTAGGAGTGATTCTTGATTCTAAATTGACCTTTGTAGATCATTTTAATGCAACAATTCTCAAAGCCAATAATATGTTAGGATTCATAAAAAGGTTCAGTTATCATTTTAAGGATCCATACACTATCAAAACACTTTATGTAACGTACGTAAGATCCATTCTCAAATATTGCTCTGTTGTTTGGGCTCCATACCAGGAAACATACATTAGTTGTATAGAATCTGTACAAAAACAATTTTTGTTATTTGCTCTTAGAAAACTAGGCTGGAATTAATTTTCTATTCCTTCGTATGAGTCTCGTTGCATGTTAATTGATATTGATTCACTGAAGAAAAGACGAGAAATTTCTATGATCTCTTTTGTCAATAATGTTATCTCGCAGCGTATAAATTCGGCAAACCTTTTAGAAAGTTTGAACTTTTATGCACCATCACGCATTTTAAGAATTAGAAATTTATTTCATGTAAGGCCTCAGAGAACAATTTATGCTAAGAATAGACCAATGAACAGAATGATGAACATCTATAATTAATATTGTGAATTAATTGATTTTACTATGCCTAAGGCGGAAATAAGAAAAAAATTGACTGCAAGAGTTGTACCCCGTAGATACTAACTTTAAATAAATGTTTATGTAAATGAATAAATGTAAATGTATATGTAGTCTACAATGATGATTGACGAAAATAAATAAATTGTTATACACAACTATTCATATATTGTTGTTCATTTGCATATATTTTAGTTCATAAACGTTACATTGTAAGGAGAAATTTTACAAGTTTAAGGAATGATATTGAACCTTTTGTGGAACATTTGCAATATGTTTATTACCCGTACAATTTTATCGATCATACCCTAGATATACAACGGTACATTTTTTACATTTTATTGCTAAAACTTACATAAAGTATGGATCACATTGCTGTATTTTATGGATCATTTTCATTGTTTTATAAATTTTCATCAGAGCCTTATGGGTCATAAATACGTTTTTTATGGAACGAATTTCAATTTTTCATGGATCATTTCTTCAGTTTAAAGGTGCAAACTTAGGGCTGCCGTTTTTCACGATCGTATGCATGCGTGGAAAAAGAGAAGTTAGGTGAAACAAATTCGATAGGCATAATGATAGTTTTCGCTGGATCCAGTAGCACGACCAGGATTTGCCCCTGGGGAGTTGCAATCATTGAGGGGGTTCTGTAAAAAATAATCCCTAAAAACCCTGATGATAATACATGTCTCCCCGCAGTAATTGTGCCGTTGGCTGGATCCTATCAGTTTACAGTTCGGAGAGAAGTGAATTTCTGTTAGCTGTTTCTTTGATTTTGTTAGTCAATCGAGTCTTTGTTTTCCCATAAATCTGTAGGTCCATATTATACAGACTGTTTCGATTGATGATCGAGACAAACACAATATCGAGAAGCGACAAATTTTTTTTCGGTAATCCGATGAAATAGAAAAAAAAAATTTAAATATTGCTTCAAATCAATGATTCGGATAAGAAGGGATACAGAGTGGCTACGTTTGACAATATAATTTCTCTTAAGAGTTTTGTCTGTGAGTGAGGATTATAGTGATAATCCAAATTTTTCACTCCTATTCAGGATTCGGTTGAGCTTCGTGGTTTTGATTTTAATTCAGAAATGGTTTCAATGAAGAAAATGTCCCGATCGATTGGTGCAAACATTTTGGAAATCGATCGTTAAATTACTTAGTTATTAACGTTCAAAACCTGACCGCTTTTCGTAACGCTCCAAATGTTCGCAATTCAAATGTGTACTCCAGTATTGAAAACATAGACGTAGTCCTCCGCGCACTCGTCTGTCCTCTCTCGTGACGTTTACGTTATTTTTTCTCTTCAAACACACGCGTGAGGATTATTGTATTTTTTGCATTTAGGACCCGTAGGTTAATAACTACTGCACTATTATTATTATAAGATCCATAATTATGATTTTTACTTATCGATAATAACTTTTATAGATTGAATTGGTATATATATAATTAGATTATTTTGTTGAGCCCGGCTTAAAAAGGGGGTCGAGAATCCATCAGCCAAGCTTTCGGTAAGGATATCGTTAATCTTTTCGAATTGCACTTTAAAGCAATGGTTTTTTTGCAATTTAGCTTGGTATTTGTTTATTTGAAACTCATCATTGGTTTCTGAAAATTATTTTCCAAGCTCTCGTCTAAGGGTTCCAAAAAAACTGCTGCTGAAATGTACTAATTCTCCATCATCAAGTGGTTTTCCAGTCGTCAGTAGTTCGCTACTTTTATAACTTGAGATGAGATTATTTTCCACGAATCTTGGTAAAATATTGAGGTATTGGCAAACAATTTCTAAACAAATTCAAAATGTTGGTGGTTTTTGCCTATTTTAAGTTAGTCATGCTTTTTGCTTACTCAACTATCATGTCAAACTCTTTCACCGAGCATTGATTTTTGTTTTACGTGAGTAGACCAGGTTGCGGGTATCAATAACCTTGGTCAAAAACTTAAGAATACCATGTTCAAGAAGCATGTTATTGTACTAGTATCAAAAATGCCGCCAATTTCATGTATTTGTTTCATATTTATTTGACTTATTTGATAACTTGATCATGTATCCTTTGCTCGATTGTAACTGTATGTAGACATAATGCAATTTAATAAACACAAGCTATTTAACGTATTCGAACTATTTTAACGAATTTCACATATTACATGTCTTTCCGTAATTATGATCAAACGGTGGATAAGCAGTTCAAAGTTGGCCAAAGCAAAACATATTTAAAAACTGCAAAATTTTATGTTGTGCATAGGAAGCCGCTCCTTAAGGATTTCTGGTTTGTATTAACTTGACCTAGCTGTTGAGGACTTTTCTCAAATCTCTCTTTTCAAATCAAAGCTCATTGCTTTTAGAAGTGAATTTGAAAATCTCTTTTAGTTTCAACCCATAGAGTAAAAAGTGTATCTACATCAATGAGGGTTGTTTCTCTGAAAAGAAAACAACTAAAACCCTTCGACTGTTGCGTGTTGTCGTCGTCGCCGTAATATTTCCATAATGTCTACCATACGTCCGGAACAAATTAGGGATTTACAACCGCTTTTGTTATGCTTTTTTTTTGGACGGATAGCATTTAGAATGGAATATGAGAGAAACGTATTGTATACGGAAGGGGTGCCTGAAAACGAGATGCTAGCAAGAGAGCTTGTGATGCGTGTAAAATTAGCTGAGGAATAATCACATACAAAAGATACAGCACTATAGGAGTAACAATTAATAACGTAACAGCATCTATATTTATTGATTTTTTTCTCCGTTCGGGACATAAACAACTGCGACCAGTAATTTGATCTATTGTAGTATAGGTATACCGTATCCTTTGTTAAGTGCATGTCGAGTTACTTCATCACTATTGAGAAATTATGAAGTATTCGGTGTTGTTACAGTTGTCATTGTTTGTTTTGTTGGCAATGAGAAGATTTTATTTTGAAAGTTTCCGCTATTCAAACCTTTTGTGAGTGAGAGCACTCTTCAAAGGCCCTGAATGAACTAATCATAAATTCATGTTATATCCAAGATGAGCAGCATAGCTTTAAACATCCGTACATCACAAGGTAATACCACGAATGAATAACCAATTAGTGTAAAGGGGCTTTGAATGAGAAATTATGCCCAATTATGAATGCTTGTGAATAGTTACTTAAACTTAAATAACACGTAATAGTAGAAATAATAAAATAAGAGGTCAGCGGAGGCAATCCGTTTCATTCCAATCGAACTGTCAAATGTTGTTCCAATCAGCAATGTATACGTTTGGTTTGCTTCATTAAAGTAGCAAGATCAAGTAATGCCAAGATTGGTTTCATATTTTGTTGATTGTGATATCTGTAGTTTTTCTGTCCAGTTATCTCTAATGTTAGTATGTTTAGTAAATAGTACAGTATTATATAAACGAATATACGAAAAAACTGCCTCTGTTTTTTTAAAGGCCTTCAACTTCTATAAAAAAAATGTATGAATGAGTTTATGTTGAAGAGATTTATGATTCGTTTTTCAAAAAACATATGATATTTAACAGAAATTTGGATTTAGGTCAAGTTGTTTTATGCTTGACCGATTTAAGTACATCAAGGTAAATATCGGTAAGACCAACCGCAAGAATACGGTAATATCGGTAAATTGTTACCCTGTTTGACAACTCGACACCGCACCGGTGGTTGGTAACCGGGTTGGAAAATGACAATTTGCTCGCTTGGTGAGCAGCTGGTTCGTAAATTTGACAACCCGACCCAACCGAGCCGAGCGTTGCTATTCTAAGAAAAATAAGCATCTTC
This sequence comes from Aedes koreicus, assembly GCA_024533555.2. NCBI lineage: Eukaryota > Metazoa > Arthropoda > Insecta > Diptera > Culicidae > Aedes > Aedes koreicus. The sequence goes on along the minus strand of JAHHFK020001657.1, from coordinate 13,059 downwards.
ATCTGGAAGGCTTTCATTTCAATTTGAGTGATTCCGATTTGTTTTTAAAGTGTTATTTGCTAATTTCCCGTTTATTGTGATATGTTTTAAAAAAAATGAGTGGGGCTTCAAATGGTGAGTTGACAACTTTGAAGGAGGGTGCGACCGACCTCTCGTCCTCACAAGTTCCTACCTCACGCCACCACGAATCATATGATCACAAAAGACTGCCAGCTGAAACATGGAGGCGCTGGTTGGCGTAGCCTGGCAATGTTGTCATTTTGACAATAGCGAAGTGAGGGGGTGCGACCTGTAAATCATATCATATAATTTTCCATTCTCATATCAATTATTAATTTCAGCACACTTTGGAATCGTCTTTGCGTTCCAAAACCATTTATCTCAAGAGCCTGGGGCTACATGACATGGATGAAAAGCTCAATTTGTTTTTCAGCATTCTAGCATAACATTTACTTTGAAACTGCACTCCTGAATTTCCACTACTGTATTCATAAAAGACTGGCATGCGCTTATAAGTAGTATAGGATTATATTTAAATATTTTGTTTTGTAGCATTATGATAAGATAAACCAATTATTTCAGAAATCATCAAACAGGGCTCTTCGATCTTCGATCCAATTTCTATCTTTGAAATGTAGCTAGGGCGGTATAAAGAAAATTTTCAACAACATGTCTTATAAAAAAAAACGTTCATTGATATTTGGAATGATCTATCTATTTTCAGCTTTTCCAGGACTAGTAGGATATTAATACTTATCTAATTTTTATTTTTTCAGTAACAATCCAGTGCGCGTTAGATATATGTTGTACATACGCATATTATGTTCTCCTATTGACTTACTGTAGCCCATTTTTATGTTGTCAAGTAACTTAATTTGCTCTAAAAATTTGATTCAAGTTTGAAATTTGTATGTATGTATGTATGTAAGGTAGCCACCATCCCTTCTAAGACCTTGTCATGTATGCAGCTCCACTTAATAGCAAGATCAGCAAGGGCGCGTCACTCTCACTGAAACTGTTGGAGTAAAATTCACAGCATCACAATCGAATCGGTAGGATAAAGAAAATGATACTGTTTGTTCCCTCCTAGACGCCGGTTGTCATACCACTCCATTGTCCAATTCCAGCTTGAGTGATACCCTGATGCTCCCTCCTTTCCCAATATATATTCAGTGTCATATAGTAATATTTAAAATCTTGTGAATTAATATTATAATTATAAAAATATAGTGAATGAATATTATAATGACAAATAATATAGTGAATGAATATAAGAATGATAATAACACTTCCATTTGTGGACCTGAAAGTTAGACAATGAAGCTGCGAGAAAAAAAATTGATATTAAATTATCTCATAAAACTTGGGATACCTATGAATGATCTGAAATTATATAGCAATAGAATAGTAAACCTAAAATTTCGATGTGCTGTTCCGTTTCCTTGCAATAATTCATGTAGTGAGTCTCATCGGAAATAGTGATTTTAATGAAATGAATTTAAATGCAATTATGTCACATCATTTAATATCATAACATAAAATAATAAACTGACGTTATAATATAAAATAATAATACCAGCAGGCCAGTAAACTATAGTAGAATACATATATCCGTAACTAAGCTGAACATCCACTCATCGAAAGACTTCCACTGTTGCAGTTTCTATTGGATTAAGATCTACTAAGATTAGAATTTGTTTTCACAATAATAGTCAGAGAACATAATAAACGTAGGTACAAGATGTATCTGACATCTACTGGTATGTTACTGAAAATAAAAATTAGATGTGTATTAATATCATAATAATACTGGAAAAAAACTGAAAACAGCTAATAATAAGGCGAAATAAATTTCATATGAGTATGAATCCAAAAACTGAATCTTAATAAAACAAACATACAAAAAGATAAAAAATTGAATTTTTCGATAGCTCTTGTTCATCTGGACCCATAAATGATACTTTATGTCTGTGAAATAGGAAATGAATGATTGTAAACTGCTAGGTTTTAAATTAATATATATTTTTGATGAAGAAGGGAAGAGCTTTTTTTAAGTAGAATTTTTCGAATGTGATTTTTTCTAAAAAATAAAAAAAAACATTAAAAACCTTTCTATCTTTTCAAATACATAACGTAGGTTAGATGAGCTATAACTGACAAGGATGCATATATGCGAAGCTGAAAGTGACTTATAAAAAAGCATACAAAATGTAATACATGGATGTTATAATATAAAATGATAATAATTTTATTTTTATTTAAATGTCTGCAGATTGTGGTCCTGCTGCAATTGTACCATGAACCTGAAAGCTAAGACAATGTATCATAGCCACGAGAAAAAAAAATGATTTAAAATTATTTTACAAAACTTGGGATATCCATGGATGATCTAAAATTGTATAGTATATAAGGAATCATGGGATATAAAGCATATAATGAACCTAAAATTTTGATGTGCTGCTCTGCTAATAAATGTGATATAACCACAAAGGAACTGACTCTTAGCTTCGGGTCTTGATCCCTACTGAGCCCTTGCGGAACGTCAAGCCGGCCAGTTCAGCGCAAGGGAATACAAAAATTCAAATTTTATTCAAATTTAAAATTATTAATAATAATATTTTTGTTTTTTAATAAATTTTAATTTTTTAAAAAAAAATTTTTTAAAAAAAAAAAAAACAAAAAAAAAAACAAAAAAAAAAATATTTTTTTTTTTTTAAACCCAAAATATTTTTTAACCCCCAAAAAGCATATGAGTCCTATACGAATAATAAGCAGTGAAAGATGCGTTTGAAAGTTTAATTCATTGAATATATGATAAAACATAGCGACTGGTATGCTTGTATTGTAAGTTATTTTAATTTTAAGCAACTATTTTATTAGGAACAGTAGAAATTTGCAATATCTCAGTACATTCACTAGTACCAATGAAAACTTTAATAAATTTATTAAATGAATCTAAGCTTCACTAAGGCCGTGAAATTTCCTACATTTTGTATTTTAACATTTTTTATAAATCATCATTCATGCTGAAAATTTCTACTGTTCCTAAAACAACTATATAACTGTGATTGGGGGGGGGGGGGGGGTTGGAGGCAGTCGTGGAGTCCGTGGAGTCACCAGTCGCTTGTCATGTGAAGACACGCGGCCTTCCTGCCGTGGTCTTCCGAAGGTCCTCATTGAGATCGTCTGGCCCTGCTACACCAAGCCATCACGTAGGCTATATATAGGTAATCATTGCACTGATGGTGGGTCCTTATCACATCACATCACATCATATGTTTTGAAAAAATCCCAAGATCGAATCTTTGGGACAAACCAGAACGTCGAAAACCTGTATTCAAACTATACACTGCACGAAATATTTACCGAAACGAAACCGGTGCAAGAATAAATTTGAGTCTTATTGTGTTACCTTTTAATGAACGACCAGTGCGAAAGAAGGTGGCTAAATCAAAATAGGAACGCTCTCTGTCATTCAAATATTACCCAGATACGAACCTACCGGTGGGAATGGTCTAAGTAAAAATTTAATTTTTAGAATGTTCCATTGTCAAGGTGGCCAGATCTACGATAGGTTCCCTAGGATTACGGAATTGAACGAGATATGCGAAAATATGATACACAGGTAAATCGACTGAAGTATTATGTTATTCTACGAAGTTTTGGAGATTTACACTATTTTCTACAGAATCATAAGGATGCATCCCCTTTCTTAATTTGAATGGCGCTTTGCCAAGTTGCCCCACACATCTCTTCGAAAGGTTCTATTTAACGGTGAAGCTTCTAAACTAGTTGGAGCATATAAATAATCGAGGGGCTTATTACGGTAATCACTTTCCCCGTGACACCCGTAATAAAGATAGTGGCTTCCATTTGATTTACGCGAGAGTTTTTTCACCGTGATTCATTTTCACCCGTGAAGTGACACTAGTAATAAGGCCCCGATATTTTTGACCTTAGAAAGTATGCTATCTCCTTAATTTATGATTTCTTTTAGTTAGGTTAGACTATGTGGGGAAATGATACCAAATGTCAATCGATTCAATTTGAAAAGTGGTCAGTATAAGATAAAAAGACATAATATTTTCCGCCTTGAGAACTAGTTTCCGAGAACATATACAGCACTTGGTCGTGTGGTTAACTGCACAGTAAGATTACCTTACCAAGCGTCAAAAACTTAACTGCAACATGAGCGCATGAGAGTTTATTCATTTGATCCATCTGTTTTGGTGTTTAAGGGTTAGCAAATGACTAAAATATATACTGGCACTAATTAATGAACATTTAGCATTGAAAATTCACAAAATTGAAAATTATTATTAAACATTGTGCCAACGAAAAAATAACAATTCGCACTAGAAAAACTTAAAATAGCAATAATAAATTGATAATTCACTTTTAATAATTCAAAAGTGACCGATGTAACTTTCAAAAAAAAAGCAATGGAAATTAGTATTAACACAATAATAAGCTGATAGTTTTCCGACATTATAATAAGTTCTAGCAGTATACATGAGACAAAAGTCTTGAATTTTTTCAAATCTTGTCAATTGAAACCAAACAAAATATTTGAATTTTTATTTAATTTTTTTAATTTTTATTGGGATTTGTTGGAAAGATTTGAAAGAGTCGAACACTTTTACCGCTAGAACTTATTATTATGACGGAAAGCTATCAGCTTATTATTGCGTTTATACTAATTTCCATTGCTTTTTTTTTTAAGTTACACCGGTCACTTTTGAATTATTGAAAGTGAATTATCAATTTTTTTTTGCTGTTTTAAGTTTTTCTAGTGCGAATTGTTATTTTTTCGTTGGCACAGTGTTTAATAATTTGGTGGCGATTTCACATATTTTTATTGCTATTTTTTTCCATTTTTAATTGATGTTTTATTACCCTGCCGTTAGCAAATTGACCATTTATTGGATGGAAAATATTATTGGTAGGTAGTGACTCGAATAAATTGTTACTGTTTGTGTGAAAATAACGCAACTCTTTTTAAGGTGGGAAAAACATTTTCTCAAAAACAATTTTTTTTTTTATTAAATCATTTATTTGTACAGGCTCAATCGAATCAACTTTACAGAGCCAAGTTTTCATATTTATATACATCAATTATCTTAAAACTAATGTTAAGGGGATAGAACCGATTACTCGCGGCCGTCTCGAGGTTAATAGGAATAACAATTGTGTGGATGGGAAGATAGGCGGGAATTTGAAGTTTGGTTTACAAAGCACGTTTATTTTAAATTCGGAATTGGATAAAAACTTATAACTATACAACTTTAGGTTTTCTTTTGACTTTAACATTTTTGAGAATGAGAAAAAAAAAAACACACACACACAAACACAGAGAAAAAAAACTTAAAGTAAACATACAGGTTAAACTAACTACAATCTAAGGCTAATGTTAGTCAAAAACACATAAATGAGTTTCATAAACTCCAGATCACGTATAGCCAAAATATCTCGAACCGGTACATTGGGTTGTCTACCTCGAGCCCGAAGGGAATCATAAAGCTCAGATCTGACTCCACGATGCTCAGCACATGACCAAATAATGTGATCTGCGTCCTGGTAACCTTGTCCACATTCACAGAGATTGCTGTCGCTCAGCCCAACACGGTATAAATGAGCGTTCAAAGAATAATGATTGGACATGAGGCGAGACATCACACGAATGAAGTCTCGACCCACATCCATCCCTCCAAACCAAGATTTCTTCGACACCTTTGGGATGATAGAATGTTGCCATCGCCCCAAATCTCCTTTACTCCATTTATACTGCCAGCTGACGAGTGACTGTTGACGAAAAATAGTAAAAAAATCATTAAAGGCGATTTGTCGATCATAAATATCGCCTTCTATAGCGCCCACCTTTGCCAGCGAGTCCGCTCTCTCATTGCCCAGAATTGAACAATGAGATGGGACCCATACAAAGGTGATGATAAAATAACGCGAAGATAAAGCACTTAGAAGCTCCTGTATTTTCATGAGAAAATACGAGGAGTGCTTTACCGGCCTCAAGGAGCGAATAGACTCTATAGAACTGAGACTATCCGTGAAAATGTAATACTGATCCGGTGTTAGTGAGGCAACAATTTCTAGCGTAAAGTGTATTGCCGCTAATTCAGCGACATATACGGAACAAGGAGCTTGAAGTTTACGATTGGCGCTATAAATTTCATTAAATATACCAAAGCCTGCTGACTCCTCTATCAAAGATCCGTCAGTGAAGAACGATTTAGTGGAATCAACTTGGCCAAACTTTGCAGCAAATATCACCGGAGCAATCATAGGACGATGATGCTCTGGGATTTCATGAAGCTCCTGCTTCATGGATAAATCAAAATGAACCGAATTATCGAAATCGGAGAAGCAAACACGATTGGAAATGTTCGGCGAAGGGCTGACATCCTGTGTTATGTACAAATGGTACAAAGTCATGAAGCGAGTTTGAGGATTCAACTCGAGAAGCTTCTCAAAATTTTCGATTACCTGGGGGCTCATTACTTCACACCTGGTGAGGAGCCGGAGAGATAACTCTGTAAACCGATCCGAGAGTGGCAACATGCCGGCCAGCACTTCAAGACTCATGGTGTGAGTCGAGTGCATACAACCCAACGCGATACAAAGACACCGATATTGAATACGTTCCAGTTTAATGAAGTGCGACCGAGCCGCTGACTGAAAACAAAAACTACCGTATTCCATAACCGACAAAATCGTTGTCCGGTACAACGTTAGAAGATCTTGCGGATGCGCTCCCCACCAGGTCCCGGTAATTGTTCGAAGAAAGTTGATCCTTTGCTGGCACTTTCGCTTCAGATACTCAATGTGGGATCTCCAGGTGCACTTTGAATCGAACCAGACCCCAAGATATTTAAAGGACATTGAATGAGTTATCGGTGTACCCCAAATTTGAAGCTTCGGTTGTGCTGGGTTATGCTTCCTTGAAAAAACTACCAACTCTGTTTTCTCCGTAGAGAATTCGATACCTAGCTCTAGAGCCCAAGTAGACAAATTGTCTAAGGTATCCTGTAAAGGTCCTTGCAGATCGACCCCATTGGGTCCCGTGACAGACACTACGCCGTCATCCGCAAGTTGTCTCAACGTACAGTTGTCACTTAGACAACTGTCAATGTCTTTGACATAAACATTATACAAAAGAGGGCTTAAACATGATCCCTGGGGGAGACCCATGTAGCTAAATCGGGAAGCTGTAGAGGTTCCATGAGAGAAGCTCATATGTTTCTCTGACAGCAAATTATACAAAAAATTATTCATTAATGGTGAAAAGCCACAAGCGTGGAGTTTATCTGATAGAACTTCAACAGATACTGAATCAAAAGCCCCCTTTATGTCCAAGAATACAGAAGCCATTTGCTCTTTTTTTAGCAAAAGCTAACTGAATATCTGTGGAAAGCAACGCGAGACAGTCGTTCGTTCCCTTACCCCTACGGAAACCATATTGAGTATCTGAAAGCAGGTTATTCGTCTCAACCCATTTGTCCAGACGGAAGAGGATCATTTTCTCCAACAACTTTCGAATACAAGATAACATCGCGATGGGTCGATAGGAGTTGTGGTCAGACGCGGGTTTACCAGGTTTTTGAATGGCAATAACTCTCACCCGTCTCCAATCATCCGGTACAATGTTGAGTTCCAGAAACTGATTAAACAAGTTCAACATGCGCCTCTTAGCGACGTCTGGGAGGTTCTTAAGCAAGTTGAACTTGATCCTATCAGCCCCTGGAGCCGTATTGCCACACGAAAGGAGTGCGAGAGAGAGTTCTACCATTGAAAAAGGTTGGCTGTTCTCATCTATCGAATTCTCGGTTTCGCGAGGAATGATCCGTGCCGGCACAGAATCTGGACAAACTTTTCGCGCGAACTTGAGGATCCATTGGTCCGAGTACTCCTCGCTCTCGTTGTTCGTAGTTCGGTTACGCAATCTTCGCGCCGTGTTCCAAAGAGTACTCATCGACGTTTCGCGCGATAGCCCGTCCACGAATCTTCGCCAGTATCCGCGTTTCTTGGCCTTGATGAGGCTCTTAAGTTCGCGTTCGAGAGCCGTGTATACTTCGAAGTGCTCAGGTGTTCCACGTCTACGGAAAACTTTAAACGCGTCGGACTTTTTACGGTAAACCTCGGTGCATTGCTGATCCCACCATGGAGAAGGAGGTTTGCTGCGAAATGACGTCCCTGGAACTGGTCGAGTTTGAGCTTGAAGCGCGCTGTCTAAGATCAGGTTGGAAAGGAAGTTATATTCATCCAGTGGTGGAAGCCTATCTACCGTCGTTACGGCTTCATCTACTGCTGTCCTAAACATTGTCCAATCGATGTGACGGGTAAGATCATACGTGACGTTGATAGATTCCGACGGATTGAACCCGGTGGCAATCGAAATTTTTATGGGCAAGTGATCACTACCGTGGGGATCTTGAATCACATCCCATGTGCAATCCAACGATAATGAATTCGAACAAAGTGTGAGGTCTAATCTACTGCCAATTGAGGATGGACCAGCCAAACGTGTTACTTCTCCATTGTTAAGAACTGTCATATTGAAGTTGTCACAGAGGTCATATAACAAGGAAGACCGGTTGTCGTCGTACAGTTCTCCCCAGCCTGTACCGTGAGAGTTAAAATCTCCCATGATCAACCGCGGAGCAGGAAGAACCGAACAAATATCTGAAAGTTGTTTTTGGTTTATTGAGGCTCTAGGAGGAATATAAACGGAAGCAATGCAAAGGCTTTTATTTTTAATAACAGCCTGACATGCGACAACTTCAATACCTGGAATAGGAGGAAAATTCACTCTATAGAAGGAGTAGCACTTTTTGATCCCCAAAAGTACTCCTCCTCCACGTGAATCCTCACGATCAAGACGAATAATGTTGAAATCATAAAACGGAAGATCGATTTCGGGAGAGAGCCATGTTTCACAAAGAGCAAACGCATCACAACCGGTATTGTGAGCTAAAAATTTGAAGGATTCCAATTTAGGAACAAAACTTCGACAATTCCACTGTAGAACAGTGATCAAATCCCCGACCTCATTTGGAAAATTATCCATCGAAGGAAATGATAGCTGCAAGGAGGGGCCACTTAATTGTCAATTGCTTCAAGAAAGTCTTCACTGTGGGAAGCATTGCCAATACAATGCTTTTGAGAGGGTCAGAAATTTCAAGGTACTTGAAGATACCTTCGACAATGTCATCAAATGAGAACAGCCCGCTTGAGGAGGGGCTTCCTGTTCTTAAAAGCGGGGCATCAGGGCTTTTGGATGTCCCCGGGAGAGATGGAAAGTCCTGGGTGTAGTTAGTACTACGAAAACCAGGAGGAATTGGATTTTCCTTTTTCCCACCTTTTTTTGAAGTAGGCATGCTGGTCTCGGGCTTCTTTTTAGCAACTTTCCGTGGGCGGACGCGTCTTCGCTTCCGTGGGGCACCTTCCGGAAAACTGCACGATGTTCCCTCTTCAGCCAAATCAAAGTCAGACTCGTCATCTGACAGAGGAGCAAAGGGATTTGTATTGGCATCGGGTGATGGTGTGGCTTTTTTCACCATTTCGGCGAAAGATTGCCTGGAACGCTGTTTTAGAGAGCGTTCCAATTGTTCCCCGCGTTGTTTGTACGCCGGGCACGACGAGAGAGCATGAGGAGGAGTTCCCTTACAGAAAGCGCATTTTTGGTGTGCTGTCTGTGCAGGCGCCATCCTCGTGTTTCTCCCCGCAGTTGGAGCAGCGTGCCTTATTGCCGCAATGGGAGGTCGTATGTCCCATCTGCTGGCATTTTTGGCAGGTCATGACCCGAGGTACGAACAACCGCACAGGTAGTCGAAGTTTTCCCAACTCGACGTATTGAGGGAGGGCTGAGCCAGAGAAGGTCACACGAAACGAGTCTGACGGTGTAAACTTCTTTTCACCCTTAGTGATCGATACTGTGCCAAGTCTTATCACATCCAGTATCTTCACTGGAGAAAGCAGGTGGTTCTTAATTCGACCAACCCCCTGTTTCAGCAGGATCTCAGGGTTCACACTCGTTTCGGTGACCACACCTTCAATTTCAATACCCCGAGCTGGGATATACACCCGATACTCGAGTGTAAAAAGCTGAGAGACAGCAATCTCGTTAGCTTGCTTAAGGTTGGACACAACGACCCGAAGTTTATTCGGTCTCACTTTTATTATCTCGGTCACGGCCGAGAATCGCTTCGTCAGATCGTTGGAGATCTGATATACATTAAGAGGTTTCGTTTTGGGCTGAAAGAAGACAACCCATGGACCAGCTGAACCATCTGGATAAGCACGTGATCGGGTAACCTTATGAGCTACCCCATCATTTCGCGCCATAGATGATTCGTCTTCCGACAAATCATCCATGGCTCTCACGTGGGAGTTTATGACGCTCAAACCCTCACGCAATTAAAAATAATCGAACACAGAAAAACAAACTAAAGCTAAAAACACTCTCTCATACACACACGCACTCACTCAAAATTAAATTATAATGTATTCAGGAGAAACAAAAACTTATCTTATATGTATCACTGATCTGCTGCAGCCGGTCAACGAATGTGCTACTGCTGCCGAGCGACGATGTGTGGCCGCTTGTACGGGCTAGATGTGGAGCTCAGCGATGATGAAAATGATGACGATGATGAAGACGCTGGTCGGTGGTGGTTGGCAGATGAACGATTGCACGCTACACACGATGGACTGCTGGTGTGCGTGCCGTGAATAGATGCGGAGCAATATGGCTATTCGATTGCTAATTGCAATTAATAGCGTCGTTGCACTGATTAACACACGTTTTCTTCTTCAGAAAAAGCAAAACTCGATATCAACTGCGATGACGACACTATCCGAGAGAAAAAAAAACTGCACTTGGAAACAACGCGTGACAAACTTCCAAAGCAACGGAGAGCGTATACAACGAACCGCACCGTTCGCTTGTTCACTGGACAATGACATAAATCAGTTATAGGTATAATATTTGTCATGAAATGAAAGTAGTAGCATTTTGGATTTGATCGGCGAAATCTATTTTTTATGTTCCAACTGTAGATTTAAAGTAGAGGGAAAATCTGTTTTTTACTTAACAATTGAAGATTAAATAATGCAATATTTTACAACGCTAGCAAAACATTTTTAATTTGATGAGCGCAGAGCATTTGCCATACTTCAAATGTACATTAATGTGTGCGCCCCTAAGGAGAAATCACGATTCAGGTCATCACTTGCTAAAATGTATGGGCCTGAGTAGAAATATAAATGCAGTGTCATTTAAAATGTTTGAGTTGTTTATTAGAAAATTTACTAAAATTCTTGCGTCAATATAACGAATTCAAATTTAAAATATGTTGGCGTTTTTCATGATATTCTGAAATATTTGCAGTCTAAAATGTATTGCGGCTATAAAGAGAACAAGTTTGCCTCCTCTGTTGAGAGTCTTTAACTACATAGCTAACTGAAATGTTTCAAATCGCGGCGCCTATGTTCTGTATGCCTTGACGATCACGTAAGAGATATGCTGTTTGTATGTGAGCTGACAATCCAAAATAACTCCTAGGTCTTTGATATGACTCACACGTTGTACCTCTACTCCTTTTCAAATTGGGGCATTGTAAGCGATTGCTGTTTTCTACTATGAGAATGTTATTGCTGAACACATACTTATATTTACAACCATGCGGTTCAGATGGCACCAGTCGGCGTTGAGCGTTGAGTTGGCTTTGCAGAAAAAAGTGACAGTCAGTGGGAATACGCTTCCAGAAGTAGATTTTCAGGCCTTTAGCATATTGTACGAGGCTGCCGCTAATTCCAAGCCTATCCATTTTGGCAATCGCTATTGGATGGTTTAACTTATCGAAGGCGGCTGATAGGTGGTCAGTGTAGATGACTTCCGTTTGGATGTGATCCGTCATACTCTCCGGAATGTACCGGTATGAGGTGAGTCACTGTAGATTAGTAGTAGTTGACCGACCTGACATGAACGTATGTCTAATGTTTAAAGTGAGAGACTAGTGGTTCAAAAACTACCAATTCGAACAATTTAGAGTCAGCAAACAAACTGACAAACTTTACGGAAAATAAATCACAAATCTCCATTCAGTACCATGGTGGATGGGAGGCAAGACTCTTTTCACTGCTCGTTGACATATTTCCAGAAAGTTTTCGGCTGCGATCGAAGTTTTCGCTGAACTTCTCGTCGGTAATATCGATAGTATTGACGACTAGATCGTTGGTACTCACATAATGGTCCTTGAGCTGTAGGGTGCGGTATTTGGTGAACTTTTTTAGCGCGGAACTTTTGGATGAATTTAATCTGCGAAGTTCCTTTGTCTGTCAAGGAGATATTGTGTTGATGAACTTTCTTCGGGACGTATAGCTCAATGGTGTAAGCGAAAATGTTTATACCGCAGCATTGATGTTGAAAAATTGATATCGGCGGGATCAAAAATGCTGTGCCAGTCTATGCTTGATAACAGTTCTTCAATACTGCGATGATCAGCTTTTCGGAAATCGTAGAAAACATCCGTGAGGCGCTGTAAGGACGCTTCAGGAGGGTCCTATTATTTTTTTCTATAATCCTATGATCTATAAAGCTCTGTACAAAAACTGTCCATCGATGTATAAAAATCTATTTTTTTTTTTTTAATTTTAACGTTGTCATCCTTTGTGTTCAATGTTCCGAAATGTACAACATTTTTTTGGGCTTCAGTTTATCAAACCGGATGCTTGATTCAATATAAGCATTTCTTAATAAAACTGTTCGTTGTTCTGTCCTGTACCGTTATAAGACTCAAGTTATGTGTATTATGAATGAATGAGAGCAACGTGATTTTTCAACTTTAGCCCGATATTGGTAGGTAATACTTCCAGTAACTCAATTTTAATTAATTTTAATCAAAGGTGAATTATATCATATAAATCTATTCCACAAATAAAATATTGACACTCGCCAATTGTATCTCTTGAACGTCTTTGAAGCTTGTTTGGGTTCCGAGCACTTTTGGGCAATAGATGTCAAGACAATTATCACCTTTTCAAACA
>JAHHFK020001656.1:0-32701 GCA_024533555.2 Aedes koreicus | reverse complement strand
CGGCGAAAGACTCGTTATGACACTTACACGAGCGTGCGATGCGACCATGCTGAGGGAAGTCAAACCGAGGAATAGAAGATCGCTGGTGTATTGGTGGACGGAGTCGATCGCCGACCTCGAGGAACATGCCTCCACGCAAGACGGAGGGTGCAAGACGCGGTCAGACGCCGAGAGAATCGAGCGTAGAGGGGCGCTAGTCGCCGTGAAGGCCGCACTAAAGAGGGAGATAAAGGCCAACAAGCGAGCCTGCTTCGAGGGTCTGTGTCAGAAGGCCAATACGAATCCGTGGGGTGACGCCTACCGGGTTGTAATGGCCAAAACCAGAGGATCGGCGGCTCCAACCGAGCGTTCACCAGAGCTGCTGCAGGTGATCGTTGGGGGACTCTTTCCGAGCCACGACCCAAGTCCATGGCCCCCCGCCGCCGTAGACGTGTCCCATGACCAGCGTTCCAGATCCCAGACCTTAACGCTGTCATAGCGACGGAAGGGTGGACGGCTCAGCCGAACACCCGTGACCACGTGGGCACCGACAACGGCACAACGGGGGTCGGCGACGAGGCGACGGTGACGAATGATGAACTCATTGCGATAGCAAAGTCGTTGAAGGTGAACAAAGCGCCGGGACCGGATGGTATTCCGAACCTGGCCATCAAGACGGCTATCTTGCTGGATCCCGGAATGTTCAGGGTGGTGATGCAAAAGTGTCTGGACGAGGGCGTCTTCCCAGACGCCTGGAAAATTCAGACCCTTGTGTTGCTACCAAAGACAGGGAAGCCACCAGGAGATCCATCGGCATATAGACCAATATGTCTGTTGGATACAGCGGGTAAGGTGCTCGAGAGGGTAATCCTCAACAGACTGACAACATACACGGAGGGTATACGCGGTCTGTCAAGTAATCAGTTTGGCTTCCGTAAAGGGAAGTCGACGGTGGATGCCATCCTGTCCGTCACCAAGACGGCCGAGGTGGCAATCCAGCGCAAGAGGCGAGGAGTACGATACTGTGCGGTGGTCACCCTTGACGTGAGGAATGCGTTCAATAGCGCCAGTTGGGCGGCTATCGCCGACTCGCTCCAACGCCTTCAGGTTCCTGGGTACCTGTACAAGATTCTCGGAAGCTACTTCCAGAATCGCGTACTGGTATATAATACAGAGCCAGGCCAGAAACGTGTGCAGATCACCGCAGGCGTCCCGCAAGGTTCGATCCTGGGTCCGGTGTTATGGAACACGATGTACGACGAGGTACTGCGGCTTGAGTTCCCGAGCGGGGTAAAGATCGTCGGGTTCGCAGACGATATCACCCTGGAGATATGTGGTGAATCCATCGAGGAGGTCGAGTTAACGGCCTCACACTCCATTGGCATTGTGGAGAGATGGATGAGCTCCAGGCAATTGAGCTAGCCCACCATAAGACCGAGGTCACGGTGGTGAACAATCGAAAATCGGAGCAACATGCGACGATTAGTGCAGGTAACTGCACAGTAGAATCGAAGAGGTTCTTGAGGTATCTTGGGGTTATGATCGACGACAAGCTGTCCTTTGTCAGTCACGTCGATTACGCTTGCAAGAAAGCCTCTATGGCTATATCGGCATTATCCCGCATGATGTCGAATAGCTCGGCGGTGCAAGGGAGTAAGCGTAAACTCCCGGCCAGTGTCGCCCTGTCCATACTTAGGTACGGCGGGCCGGCATGGATCACCGCCTTGAGTACCAAGAGCTACGCAAATAAGCTCGAGAGTACACACAGGCTTATGTGCCTAAGAGTGGTGAGTGCATACCGAACGGTATCACGCGACGCGGTCTGCGTCCTAGCGGGGATGATGCCAATAGGCATCGTCATAAAAGAGGAGGTAGAGTGCTTCGAGCAACGTGGAACAAGAGGTATCCGAAAGACCACTAGAGCCGCATCCATGGTTAAGTGGCAGAGGGAATGGAACAACTCCACCAAAGGTCGGTGGACCCACCGACTAATCCCGGAATTAACCGGGTGGGTCGGTAGGCGACACGGTGAAGTGAACTTCCACTTAACGCAGATATTGTCTGGCCACGGCTGTTTTAGACAATACCTGCATAAATATGGGCATGCACAGTCCTCCGCATGCAGTGAGTGCGCGGGAGTCGAAGAAACTGCAGAACATGTGTTTTTCGCATGTCCTCGCTTCGACGGCGCAAGATCCGGCATGATGGCCGTATGCGGTCGCGACACGACTCCGGATAACTTGGTCCAGAGGATGTGTCAAGACCGGGACGTCTGGGACGCGGTATGCGTAGCAGCCTCCCATATCGTCCTTGATCTCCAACAAAAATGGCGAAACGACCAAAGGCAGGTCGCAGGGACCACCTAACTACTAAAGCCCTAAGTAGTTAGACATAGTGGGTGCTTACCAAGCACAATAGCCCCCTCCCCGAAGTAATACCGAAAGGTGGTTCCGGGGAGGGACCAGGGCTAAAGGCACGGGTGGGTTTTTAGTGGGTCGAGGAGTTGGCACCCTCATCCCCACACCCTGAGTTCTTCAGGTGTCTGGTTGCAGATTTTCCATCCCGTCTAAAAAAAAAAAAAAAAAAAATAAAATAACATAGCATAGCATTTTCCGACCCTACACAATCCTAGGTTGGGCGTTGCAGAGACGAGGGAAGCGCCGGAAGAGCTGCCTTGGGTTTGGTAGGCTCTTCATCCAACCATCTCTTTGCACAACACCCCGCCAGGTCCTTATGATCAGTAAAGGATGGGAGGGATGTGTTGATTAGATGTTTACTTAAGAAGATGCTGAGAACTCATGCGACCTTCATAGACATCTGGAGTTGGAAGATGGATGGGATTGTGCGGGAGGCTTTCTTTGGCGAGGAAGCATTTGTATATGTATATGAATATAGGTCGAATATAGTGACGAAGCTAAGAAAGTTAATGCACTCCTTTATTGTCCGCTTTTCTGGCCTAGAATGCAGGCGTTTCTTACTTCCAGGCTATCCAGGTATACAGGCTCCAAGCCAAGAAGATAGTACTTTTTTGCGTGAGAGTACCTTTTCTTGTCAGTCGGTTGGGACATGAGCACTAACTCTTGTCCTAGCCTGGTATGGCTTATGGTTATAGCGCCATAACTCGCTTTCTGAAAAGAGAAGAAGGGCGCGCCGACACAAAAACACACATATACACAAACACACACACATTAATAAACAGAGACACACAAACACACAGGCTTTTTTTTGTATACTAGCGCGTATTGCATATAAGGGTTCAAGCCTTTTGCTTCTGCGCGCGACACGGAGACACGCAGTACAAAGACGGATGACAATCGAACGGGGAGGAATATTGATTTAATAGATGGCTGATTAATGATGGCTGACTGGCTGGCTTTTTGGCTGCTCTCCGTTGTTGTTGAAAATTTAATTCCCCCGCAGAATGAGATTTATCCCGTCTCATTCAGCTGTTTTGACTCTTCAATAGGAACTTGATAGGCTTTTTCGTTAGTTTTTTTTGGCACAAATTTCATCTTCATCTTTCGCTGTTGTTTCTTCTTTCCAACCAACATAGAATGAATAATTCATCGTCACTCTTTGGTCCTGAATTCACACTCCAAAGAACACTACATATTTTTTCTCTCGTGGAGCCGCACCTCTAATATTTGCATTTTTTCTGAAATCCACAACTTTAAGATTTTAGCAATAAACACTCCGCGATTACGATATCGAATTGAAAAGCCGTGTCTTGCCGATGCTTGTAACCTTTTGCGACTATTTGCTGCTGATCAGAATAAATAAGCACGCCCCCCCAGGGGAAGACACCCCGCACCCCACCACCAAACCAACCAACCACCCCCCCCCCCCCCCCCCAGCGCGAGGCTTCCCAACACATTTTTTTTCGCTCCCCACAGAATCTCCAGACAAAAATGCTTCTCAAAGATGTTATTTGAATTTCTTGCGTCACAAATACATTCCCCCCCGCCTCAACAGCAGCTTAAAGCCACCTGAGTAAATGGCTCAGCACGTTTGATAACCAACAAACGAAATATATGTCCATATCTCGACTTTCTTTGGATAAGGTTTTGTCCCTGAAAAGGGCATTTTTCTTTTGCAAAAGGTGATGTGAATTTAACCTCCGAAACCATACAGCGTGATGATTTCATTTCCTCGCTGGTGTCTGGCGCAGCTAGTGAGGCCCGTCCCCTTTTGTAAAATTTGTTCCGCATTGCCTTTGTGTTACCGTCAGATCAACCATGTAGTTGAGTTCGTTGTTGTTCCTAGTTGTGCATAGCGGATTAGCTACTGGCAAGTAAATTAGGCATATTTCTGTTAAGAAAATCATCCGTCTAGCGTGCAGTAATTAAAGCTAATTATTGTGGCGCAATAACTGAATTTCGTCCCCTTTGGTGCAATCTGTATCAGATTGCCTTCGTTGGTACCGCCTTCTTTCATGCAATAGCATCCAACGCCATTACATAAAAGCTTTGAGCAGTACATTTTGATTCAGTCTTACGACAGTCATGGAGCTGTGCACTGGCTGTACGATCGCAGTTGGCGGCAGCAAGCACCATGGAGCGTGCACTGGCGAGCAGTCGTTGCCCAGAGAGGCGTTGGTGCAGTTGGCTGTTGGTGCCAACCTTGCTTCGAGAAACATGGCTGCTGAAACCTACGAGTTGGCGGGAAAAAGCCGCCCTTGAAAACGAGACAAGAATCATCCCACGTCACCTGCAGATGGCCACCCGCAATGACGAGGAGCTGAACCAAGAAGACCAAGAAGAAAGCCCAAGTTCAATCGCGAACCATGTTTCTCCCCCCGTCAATTATATCCGTCCTTTTTAGGACGACCAAATCAGTTTGCCAATTAAAGAGTTTGTTTGGTTGAATTTTTCTCTTGTGCTGTTGGAAATTTCAATTACCGCGCCCCGGCTGAACATAGCATTGATTTGTACCGGAGTAAATGACAAAGCGCGTTGAACAACCAACGAACGAAATTCAAGAACGGTAATTCGAGCCGAACTGCAAATTAAAGTTGTACTGCGAACGTTTAGTGTATGGGAATTAGATGGTAATTAGAACAATCAAGCGATCTAGATTGCACATTTTTACGTAGTCGTACGTCACCTTTGCGCACAAGCCCATTGGGCTGTACCTTATTGTTTTATACGACTGATGGGCGAAATCAGTTCACTCTGACTAACTATAAATAGATGTTTTGAAATTGGAAATATCTTCTCAACATGGATCCCAGTAGTGAACAGCAGTTTCTGCTAGAACCAAAGATGTGAAGAGAAAGTATCGATAAGTCCGATAGAGCTCGGCAGGGTATGAAATTGTCATATTAAGGTTTGAAATAAAGTATGGCTTTGTTTTTGGCAGTATTCGCCCGGCTTTTTCCCACTTTCCCCCCCCTTTTGCCCACCCCGCAGTGGGAAGTATCATAAGCTTATTTCAATTCGCTGTATTTGTTATTGGAAAGTTTTTTCAACTGGTTTATTACAAACTGTGTTGCTTGGGCAGGAATCAGGAACAGCACGTAGTACTGTTAAAAGTTCTTTTTGCTATCATTTGATATTTTTCTACGTAGTTTTATAAACACTCTATTCAAAATGAGACTATTTTCAAACGATTCGGGCAAATGTTACAGTAGGCTGTGTCGATATTTGAAAAGTTTTTTCAATGATTCTATAATTATGCTTGGAAATGTTCCAAGAACTATCCCTGAAATGTTTCAAATTTTTAAAAATCGTTTAGCTGCCTGATGGCTATCGACTTGAAGTTTCGTATGGAATTTTGACTTTTTCAGAGTGGGGAAAGTAGTATTTTCAGTTTCTATTCAACAAGCTACATTAAAGTTGAGCTAAAAAATCGAAAGCACCTTGAAAACACGTGGCACTCTTCTATGAAGCATTTGAAACAAACCATGTTTAATTTGAGTTTAAAATAAAAAAATTTATTCAATTCTGAAGTGTTGCTCAGCTTTGTAGATTTATTTCACACTTTTCAAAGTGACACCACTGTCTGAAAACTGGTGGTGGTTCCCGGCAAAAGCAATTTCACCCATCAGGATGGAGACGCACGTAGCTGATGAAATAAGTATAATTTGAACGTGTAATGTTCTTGTGATTTTCACCTTTAAGATGAAGGATGCCTTGGGAAAACTCATTGGAAAGGGTGGTCTAATTAATTCGAGATTGGCTCAGTAGAACACCCTGTCTTTTTTTTTTTTTCTCTTTTTTTTTTTTTTTAAAATATTCCAAGAGTTCTCCCCCCGACCAATTCCAGTTGTCATTTTCACTTCCCCTAAAAAGTCCCTGCAGGGTGGTGCTAATCAGCGGAAGCCGGGAAGCGGACGTCTGCGCTTTGCACGCACGCCGAACGTGATCAAAACGGTCCGTGCAAAAATTGCTAGCAACCCGGTGCGTTCCATAAGAAAACTTGCAAAGGAAGCGAATATTTCGGAGAATCATCAAAGAAGACCTGCATGCATCTTCCAGAGCCAGAGTGAAACGCCACTTGATTACGGACCGGGTTAAGGAACTACGAGTGATGCTGTGGCCAACAGCCACACGGACCAGTTCATTTCACCGCAGAAAATGGAGAACGTTCCGAAAAAAGTGTTATTCAAATTTCAAACCAAACATCCGGCTGGTGTCATGATGTTTGGCTTGGTGGCGTCCAGCGGTTTGAAAATGCCGCCTGTTTTCATTGATGCTGGAGTTAAAATCAATACCGAAGTGTATATCGGTAGCTTCCCTGGGTGAAGGCCAACTTCTCCGAGGATGGAGCAGGATGGAGCGCCGTGTCACACGTCCAATCGAACCCAACAATGGTTGAACGATAACATGAAGTTTTGGACGAAGGATTTGTGGCCCCCTAGCAGTCCAGATCCTAATCCGTTGGATTATTCGATTTGGGCATAAGTTGAAGCACGAGCCTGCAAAACATCACACCCTAGTGTGAAAACCCTGAAGTCAACCATAACACGCACATGGCAGTCAATGTCGGAGCACTACGTCCGAAAGGCATGCTCTGGCTTCCGGCGTCGGCTCGAGGATGTTGTTAATAAAAACGGAGGACACATTGAATAAATTTGTTTAAAAGGACTTTATAAAGATAACTGCACTCAAAAATGTTGATATTATTGCTTGAATTATTTCAAAATGGGATTTGAAAGAAATAGAACAAGTTTTCGCATTATTTTCTGCCGCACCCTGTAGGTGGTGCTAGCTGGCATGCACATTTTGTATTAACTGGTTCCAATATGGCATATCTCTGTTACTGTCTTCAACAAGGTTGATCAGAAGAAGAAGGCCTTCCGAATGGTGGATAGTAATCCGGAATTGGCTCACTACGCGGTACTATTGTACATATGAATATGTTGTACAAGCTAGTAAGATGCTATCTTGGCCAAAGTTGTTCAGGTAGCCACCTGGAGGCCGTTAGTCGATGCCTGACGCTATTTTGGAATCCAAGATGGCGGCTTCCAGTCTTAGAAAGACTGGGAATAACTGTCAAAAGTCCTGAAAAACGGATATTTTCGTATCAGGAACGGCGTATAATGGCTGAAAATCGATGCCTGAATGGCTGATGGCTGAAGTTCGCCCAATAGAAAAATTCTGGAAAACAGGGAAGGTCTTCAAAAACGACAATGATTTGAAGAAAGAGTGGATGAAAGTTTGTAAGACAGAGTGTGACGCAAGTGTTGCACAGGATTTGATGGATAGCGTTAAGTCCAAGGTGTGGGCATTTAGCCTGGGAGAGGAGGTTGAATAAACCAACTTTGCAAAAACAATATTTGGCAAAAAACTACTTAAAATGAATTTTTGGAAATCATTCTTTGTCTGTTGCATTCTTACGAGTACAATCTTTATTCGGACGTGCCGTGCGTTTCGGAAGCGTACTTGCCACACAATCATACTAAAGCAAAAATGGTACTTGGCATCGAATGCTCTTAATTAATAACCGTGGAAGTGAATTTAGAACACTACGTTGAGTGCAAGCAATAAGCTAATTGTGAAAGCAATAAGCTTGAAGTGCTAAAGAAGAAGAAGCGTGTAGATTTGTTCACATTATGAAAATTTCCCTTATTCAAGTATACCTCGATATATAGCAACTTTATTTTCTGACTATTTTCATCGATTTCTTGCAAACTACACCTCATTCAAGAAAACAAATAAAACCATTGAATACGTGAGACAGTTTCCAATCTATTCATTGAAATACTTTGTATAACTGAACTCTCATTCGTGAGAAATGTACGTTAGAAGTCAAAAAATGAAGTTGCTTTATATCGAAGTATGCCTGTATCATCGTCTCTCTTACGAATGATAGACAGCTTTTTATATTTAAACGGAACTCCACTTCCACAATCAATGCCACAACCACATCTCGAGAACTATTGTCCTGAAAATCACGACTCAGGCATCCCCTCAAGCACAGACAAAGTTCAAACAACAATCAAGCTAAATGACACGTTCAAGAGGATTCCAATCCCTAGTTCACTACTTCCTCCCACCTATCAGGAGCATTCTTATCCGATGTCTTATCAAGTATCACTCAAATTCTCTCCGCTTAATTTAAACTTTATTAAAAGTCAAAATTCTGGTGAAGCATCCACTCGAACACCGTCGTCGAGCAATTGTTCTATGCAAGGACCAAGCTCCCTTCCCTCAAACTTCCCATCATAAGCAGATTGATGAACGAGGGAGGCAAAATCGTTGGCTCCCTCCAGGGCGAAAGGTCTCCGGAGTAATAGTGTGCTTCCTGTATGCTCGCCAAGGAAGAACGAAAACAAATAAAAAAAACATCAAAAAATAAGTCGAAGCCATCAAGTGACTATCCATCAAAAGTGGTTTCCACTTTTCACTCGAGACTTTTCAAGATTTTATGACCACTTGGGCAGGGAAGAATGGGAGAAATGGATAGAAAATCACTAGCGTTTTGCGGTCAACCGGCTGCCAATAGCCGAACCGTGTCCATACAGGGGAAAAGTATTTCCGGATAAGTGTAGCGTTGGTTTTTCCGATCTTCAAGAATGGGATGAAGAATCCGGGAAAAAAGACACGCACTTGCTGGCAGATTCCTGGAGAAAAAAATGGTTATGAATTGTTCCATTTTTCCGAGAGCTTTCTTATGTAGGAATGAGAGCCCAGCGCCGCTTTATGAGCAGTGAAAAATGCTTGTTCCAGTGGTAGAAATGAAAACTCCAAGAGGATAGAATAGGGATGGGTAAAAAGCGAAAACCCGGAGTCCGATGTTATCAGCTTACCATTGTGAAATTTTCATTTCTCTTCGTTGCTGGACAATCTCGGTGTTGGCTCCAGTTCAATCGTTTGCCATGTCAATATGTCGGTCTATGTTGGATAATATATGACTTGCTTGGAGATAGAATTGTGGGAAAAAATGTTGCGTAACTATTTTTTCCAACTGATAAAATTGGCGCAAGGTTTTGAAAATTAACTCAAGAAACCATTCAGCTTTCACAACTTCTAGAAGACTATTTGAAACATTGTATAAATGATTCATGTTCCCATAAAAAAATATTTCATCCAAACAAATTCAAACAAAGAACACTCACAGGCTTGTTAATTCATCTGATGATTTATCAAATTGTCACTTTATACCGCAATCACGTTCGGCAATAAACATTTCTGCAACATCTCCTGTCGGATGTCAAGCAAAACTTTTCTGCCACTCTATTGTTGTCGCTGCTCGCCCGTACATGGTTTTTCCTGCCGAAAATTGGACCTGATCCGCTCGGATGATAAAATTATAATTTAATCATCCCCAATTTTGCATGCACATCAGAGCATTTCACAATGAAAAAATAACAAAACAAAAAAAAACCCGAAGAAATTCCGATGCCGGTGATTTCGCACCACAATGGCGAAAAAAGAATCACATCAACTCAATCGGCTCTCTGGATCTGGAATGCAGCCACCGAACGCGCGCGAGGCTCACATTTGCGGCTGATGTGGTCCATTTGACAATAACAACTTTTCTCTTCGGCGAACAATCCCGGCGCCTGCTTTGCTCTGGACATTATTATGACCGCACTGTGACAGAGGACAAAACATGCCATACAGAATAAAACTTTTCCTCCGTCCCTTGATTTCTCGCTTCCATCGTCCGGCAGCTGGATTTTGCTCATCATGTTCGTTGGGCCGATCGGGAGGATTTCGATCAAATGCACACACCAGAAAATAACCAGCATCGTGGACGATAAAGTTTGCTTCGCCGTTTTTCTGGGCGAGGGATTTTCCTTCTCTCTTTTTTTTTGTTGCCATCCGATCATGGGCAACAATCCCGATTTTTCATTGTGTGGAATGAAAATAAAAAAAAAATAAAACTTCCTTTCCCATTCGAAGCAAAGTTGAACACATTTTTCCCCCCCCCCCCGCCCCCCCCCCCCCTCCCCCCCCCCCCTGTATGTTTTCCCCCCGGACGTATGGATATAGACAAAAAATAAAAAAAAATTATGAAAAGAATAACGCTCGCCCCATCCCGCCCCCCCGGGTCCGCCCCTCCTCCACCCCCTAAAAGCAAAAAAAAAAGGGAACAAAACATGAGGGTGTATATCTAATTTGAATATTGTAACTCGGTGAGAACTACTTCTCTTGGGAGGGGAGCGGGGTTTTTTTTCTGGTTCAATTGCACTGTGGTTCGAATTGAAATAAACATTGTTAAATAGTTTATGGGTGGTGTCTATGTTGAATTAATTATTATTATTTTTGAGTATTTATTTCTCTAAACAAAAATAAGAGCGAAACTCATTTTAAACTTTAACCTGAAAAGTTGTTCAAATTTATTCAAATTCATTAATACAAAGCTTAGTCTGACCAATTTTTTTTTTTTTTTTTGTTGGGGCGTAGAACCACTGCGTCCACTGAGTTGAACTTTTGTGGTATACCCCTGTTTACTATTCTAATTCGCATCTTAAAGCTAGATCACCATTTGTCAAGTGACCAGCCCAAGACGCGTCTCCCAGTCAGGCAAAATTGAGTTTATAAAACCCACCACCTTTCCAGGATTTGCAGTCCAAATTTCTTTAGGTTGCATATAGCCACTGTACAGAAATTTAAGTCTGCTCTTGTACAAAGCATCACAACTGCAAAGCAGATGTTCCGAGGATTCACGTTCCATGTTACAGAAACGACAGATATCATTCTGAACCTGGCCAATGTTTTTCAAATGATATCTACTCGGGCAATGTCCGGTTACTAGGCCAGTATAGGTACAAAGAACTCTCTTATTGAGCTCCAGAAGCTTTTTACTGATTGTAACATTTGGAATTATAAATCTTTTCGCTTGATCACACTTTGTGGCGACCAACCAATTGGTCATCACCCTTTGCACTTCCCAAGATTTTAATTCCATTTTTATGGCACAGTATGATATACCGTAGAATGGTTCTGGGCCAATAAACTGTGCATTTGAACCTTGTTTAGCAAGCTCGTCTGCCCTTTCATTGCCTTCAATGCCACAGTGTCCCGGAACCCAGAATAAATTTTCCGAGTTCTCTTGGCACA
Organism: Aedes koreicus; assembly: GCA_024533555.2. NCBI lineage: Eukaryota > Metazoa > Arthropoda > Insecta > Diptera > Culicidae > Aedes > Aedes koreicus. The sequence goes on along the minus strand of JAHHFK020001656.1, from coordinate 21,212 downwards.
CCATTCGCAATGAAAGAATGCATTCCCAGACAAGTTTGGATGTGCATTTATAATTACTTAACGTTTTGAGTGCCGCTTGGCTGTCTGTAAAAATACAAATATTTGCATGTCTATATTTCCTCTTCAGATAAACGTTAACACATTTTATTATAGCAAAGATCTCCGCTTGGAAAACCGTTGGATAGTTTCCCATCGCCACTGAGATTTCTACCCCAGGGCCGAAGATTCCTGCTCCCGTTTTTGTTCCAATTTTTGAGCCATCTGTGAAGAATTTTATGGAGCCATGGCGAACAGTGAGACCTCCGACTTCCCAATCTATACGTGACGTTTCACATATGTTGTAAGGGATGTCATGGTTTTCCACAGGTTTCATCCAGTCTCCATTCATATACATCACTGGCCCATTTTGAAAGCTTTGTGAAATGCTCAGGTGACCGACTAAGTCACCAGACAGGAAAGTTTTCAGCCGTTTAAGTCTAAGCATACTCTTTTCCGCTTCTAGTTGCACGTATTCGTGCAAAGGCAGCAGATTTAGAATTGCATTCAACGCATTTGATGGAGTGCTGCGCATCGCTCCCGTTATAGCAATGGATACTAGCCGTTGAAGTTTTGTAAGCTTTTTCTGTGCAGTAGCCTCTTTTGTTTTTGGCCACCACACAAGAGAAGCATACGTTACTTTTGGACGTATTATGGATGTATAAATCCACATTATCATTTTTGGTCTTAGACCCCATTTTCTGCCAAATGTTTTTGAGCATATCCAGAAAGCACTGGTTGCCTTACCGATCACACACTCAAGATGAGCATTCCAGTTCAGTTTGGCATCCAGTATCACTCCTAAGTATTTAACCTGTTCACTAAGATGAATCTTTAATCCTCCTAGCTGAAACGCTTTTAGACTAAACTTCCTTTTCCTAGTGAAAGGTACAATTACTACTTTTGATGGATTTATGCTAAGGCCCTCCTTGATACACCAAGACTGGGTAAATTTTAGGGCCCATTGCATTCTTTCTGAAATGATGTTGTCAAATTTTCCCCTCACTATAATGACTATATCGTCTGCAAAACCTACAACCTCGAAACCTTTTTCCTCTAAGCTTCTTGGAAGATCGTCTACAACTAAGGACCACATTAGTGGTGAGAGGACTCCTCCTTGGGGACAACCTTTCCTTGCCCGTACTGTAATAGACGTACTTCCCAGCTCTGAAGTGATTTCTCTTTTTGCGAGCATGGTATGAAACCAGTTAATTATGTTCATGTCAAAGTTCCTTTTCTTCATGGCACGAGCCATAGACGAATAGGAAGCGTTGTCGAAAGCTCCTTCAATATCTAAGAAAGAACAAAGTGCTATTTCTTTTACCGATAGAGCTTTTTCTACCTTTGAAACCACACTATGCAGTGCCGTAACTGTTGACTTACCAGACTGGTAAGCAAACTGGAACTCAGATAGTGGATGCTTGTTCTTGTAATTTGAATTGATATAATCATTCAACACTATTTCCATAGGACTGATGAAAGACTAATGGGTCTGTATGATTTAGAATGCGCCTTGTCTCGTTTTCCTACTTTAGGTATGAAAGTAACTTTTACTTGTGTCCATGAAGTTGGAATATGGTTGAGCCATAAACATGCCTTAAAAATCTCCATTAATGGCAACACTTACTTCAACACTGCTTCGCCGTTTTGAAGTAATGCTGGAAATATCCCGTCCATTCCTGCAGATTTGTAAGGCTGAAAAGATCTCAACGCATTTTCTACCCAGGCTTTCTTAAAGATTTTATCAGCCAAGTCATTTGCGGCGATTTTTGTTCTAACAGACATTTGAGATGCCCTTGTAGAACTTCTTCCATCTTCAAGTGATCCATCTCTGATTGGATCTACACACAAAACTGATCCAGCAAAATGTGTTTCCATAATGAACTTTAACGTTTCACTAGGAGTTTTTGTAAAAACTCCATCCTCATTTTTCAGATTCCCAAGTTCAATCGTGTGATCCTTTGCAAGAGCCCTCTGAAGTCTTGCGACTCCCGAACTATTGCTTATGTTTTCACACGTTAGAACCCAGGATCTTCGTTTGGATTTTCTGACCAATAATTGAAGTCAAATAATAAAACTGTATTTTTACTTTAAATATGTGGAGCTGATTAGAATATTTAAGGTGCCGTTTTCAGTAAAGTTATGTTGCGGACATAGACCTCTGACTTGGAAGACAATTATTTTATTTCAAAATTTTAGAGAGATATAGGTATCTCAAAAGATTGTAATAAAATTTGCGGAAATTTGTCTCACACCACATCTGAAACATTCTGTTTGGAAGTAGCCCAGCCTAACTACACCACCGTACTCGAGATGCTCAAATGTAACCTACATTACATGAGACACTAAACCGAGCAAAATATGGGTCACCGATCAAGCCGATGGAGAGCGATTGAATCGTGCGTTGCTGTTTGTGTCTTTCGTCATCGAAGAGGCTGTCGATATCCCGAACGAGAGTGAAACCAGGAGTGGTCACCCATGGACCCGATCTAAGAGCAGACCACCGATCGTGTGTGGAGGCCGTACACGGTAGAAATAAAAATTCAATTATGTGTTAGCCGATAAGTGTTAGGATTTTTTCCCGTTAGAATAAATGTTGTATGTGTTGTTAGTTAGAGAATAAATGTTGTTTAATTAGTGGAAAAAAACTGTTAGTCGTGTTCTGTATAGAACGTGTGTGTTGTTATGAGGGGAAGAAAGAACCCTTAACCTGTGCAATCGAATTGGGATGGATGAGCTGTAGCTCACAGCTGTTTGAGTTTTTGTTGATCATACACCGGCGAGTTGGGGTCTATTGGGTTTATTCTGTCAATCGAGGGCTCGATGCTAGTGCTGTCTGTGTGACCTTGCTTTTGGAAGGAGATTGTTTTCCCTATATTCGCGGGTTTCGCGTAAGTGTCTCTGCTTACGGGCCCGCCCAAACGCTTTTTGCCCTTCATACAGGAGCTTGATGATCACAAACAACAATAGAATCCTGATCAAATCGTTTTTCAGATTACTCCACTGCTATGGAAAGTTACCTTGCTACAATAGATGGTAGTATTATATCATCATCATCACCACATCATACACCGGCGAGTGTTGGGGAGCACCAACCATCATCGAAGGCGGAGGTAATTTTGTTCCCCAACATTTATGGTTCTTCGAACCGGATTGTATCGGATTTTGAGTTGGAACGGACAAGATCAGTTGGGCTGACTCCGACACACAAGACGCAGACTGAAGCAGGTTTTGTTTAGCGCCATCTCGGACTGTGCTCAAAAAGATAGCGCCATATTCAACGCGAACAACGGCTAATTACATTGGAGCATAATTGGAACGCGCCATTACAACGCTACGATATAAAAGGACATTTGAGGAAAAAGGATCCTTTCTCTGCGTAGCTTCGATTGGGCATCCATCGGTTGGATTGCTTCCACAAGCGAGTTGGAACAAAAAACTACATGTCATTTCGAAGCTAGGAAAATAACATAAGCCTAACACACGGTTTCACATTTAATTTGGTATTCGGTCGAACTGCTTCGGCTTGAGTTTTGCGCGCCATTGGCATTGGACGTCGGCGTATTGGGGCTTACAGCATCCTATATAAACCGAGGCAGAAGGACACCGTGATTACAATTTCGACAGACATTCCTGAAATTAAATCGGTAAACCCACAAGGATGGACAGTATCCTAATTTCGTTGGTGGTAGTGCATCACAGTCGCTCAAGTAACATTGCTAACACCATCCTGCTTTATTAAGTTTTATGAAAGCCACTTGAAATCAATTTGGTTCAATTATGGCACCAAGAAGTGCCAATAGATTTCATATTTTAGTCAGGTTTATGAGAACCTACAAAGCTTGTATAAAACGATCTTAAAACCTTGTTTCTCAAATTCCTGATACTCCTATCAAAGGTTTTATTCTGACTTTATGAACTCGTAAAATGGTGTATTGAAATGCCGTTTTAGGACTCATTGATTTTATCTTATTATGGTCAGTTGAAAAAGCATTTTAAACCCATTTTGCCCCCAGTAAATGAATTAAACGGCAAATTGGCATTGAAGGAAGTCATCATAAGACCAAATAGTTTTAAAGCAGTCATTGCGAAGAAAAATTGGCTTTATGGCAAAACTGTGATTTTTTTCCAATCGCCATATTGAAATATAAGAAATAATAGAAATTTGGAAAAATAAATGCATCAAATTTTCAATGGTAGGCAAATAAACTGTAGATCGGAGACTTATTTCGGCATTATTTAAGATAATCTAATCCAATTCCAAGCACTTTTCAGGAAATTCATGATTAATTTATGTTATGTATTTTTTTAATTTGATTAATGTTGTTGTAAATTCGCATAACTTCCGAGGCGCATTAGTTTTCGGCTCTTTTCGCGCCAATATTCACCATAAAAATAAATGCGCATATAATTTGTATGCGCATGTAATAGTTTTGGATATTTTGCTATCAAACAAAATTTTCCGCCACACTAGATCTCTTTTTTACTGCTAAATTAATCAGAAGAGCAGAGAATCGAACAAAGCAGAACAAAAAAAAAACAACCTCAATTTCACAGTGAAGTTTGACAGCTGTGGCCATTTGGCCGCATTCTGGTTTTCATGGCAGCCAATAGGTTTTATGAAGGTTCTCAAGTGGTCATAACATCTTTCACTAGAACATTTTCAAAATCTTTATGTACTTATAATGGTTTTACTAACTTGTTTTCACAACCGTCTATAGAGTGGGCCATTTTGTACAAATTTTATAGAGGAGCATAGAGGAGGTGTTGGTAGACAAAACAGTTTTGATTGTAGTTTTATCAACAAAGCCGGGAGAAGTGTTATACGGCTGGAATAAAACTAAAATTGTTACTTGGGTGGGGCGAGCTATCCCAAAGTATTTCTTATTTTTTTAATCTTATTGTTATTAATACCCCCCCCCCCCCAAACCCCCATAAAAAAGGGTATTTTTTCTCCCTCAGGTTTTCTTTTTTTTTGCCAGGTTGATGTTTTATGATGCTGCAAAAAAACAAAATATTTTTTAAAAAAAATTTTTCTTTTTTTAATTTCGCCCCACAATTTTTTTAAAACGCCGCGTTCGGCTTATTTTTATTTTCTTTTAAAATTTGTTTTTTGTTTTTAGTGATGCTTTGGTTGAGCATTTGCTAGTTCTTCCTTCTTATTTGTAGTTGGATACAGTTGTCCGAATATATGTTGATGTATGCACTTTGTTAATTATACTCATTTGATTGTGTAGTTGAATATAGGTCTTTTCCTAATTTTATCAGAAAGTTTGGTGATTCTGTAACAATTTGTCCTCTTCTTGCTAATAAAACGATGCGCAAGAGAGATCCTTCTTCCTGGTAAACTGAGGATTTTTTATAATGTACAAAAGAGTCTTTCCATTGACAGCAATACTGGGTTAAACTAGTTTGAGTGCCTCGTCAGGGAGATCCATTTTTTTTTTCATTTTGCATTTTTTTATTCCTTGTTCCTCTAAAATTTACTTAATGATGGATATCTCACTCAGTGATAGCACAGAGAACAGACATTGGTGTCCATATACCTTATCTTGAAAAACGTGTGTAAAAGTTAATATGGGCAGCCGGTATACGCAGCAAGTGCAGAGAAAAACAAACAAAACTTTTCGGGTTATGAGCTATAAACATAAACATAATCATAAACATTTTCATGATAGTTATGGCACAACTACAGCGCCGCCTACTTGGAGCATAACCACATATATTTGAAATGTCGGTTTAAAGTTTTACACAAGTAGCAGACCGAAGATGAACGTCTGTTCTCTGTGGTGATAGTATCTTATTGCTGGAAATTGACAGTTTTGATAGTACGACGGCTTTCGTAATATTTTCTAATAGCTTGACTATGTCTATCTTCATTACGGTAATAATGGTGCCTATCTCGTCAAGCAAGATTTTGTTTTCAGTTTTGATCTGAATTATGTCGTTGATTGATTTAGTTATTGCTGCGAGGTGGTTGCCAAGTTATTCGTTCACCTTATATTGTCGGTTATTGCTGGTGATTTGTTCATTTATGGTTTGATTGATTATTCTCAGGTCCATTGCATTCTGGCTACCTCCTATCCACTTCGATTGATTCAAAACTTCTTCTACTTCGATAATTCCTAGGTCTAATCTCTAAAAGGTTTGAATGTAATTATTTTGTTTTATGCTTTGATAGCAATAGTTGTTTGTTTTATGATAGATTATATTGGTCTACAGTTACTTCTCAATCTGTTATATTGATTGGGCGTATGATATTAATGTTTCCAGTGTGAATTCTACATTTTCCTATAACAAATTGTATTGTTTTGCCTACGCTGGTGGTGTAGTGTTATGCGTGACTGCCTTGGCACCCTAGTGGGTCTGGGTTCAAGCTCAGTCGAGGTCGGTGGTTTTTCTGAGGCGAAAAAATGTGGTCACGTCTTCCTTCGGAAGGGAAGTAAAGCCGTTGGTCCCGGCTCATGTGTTGATGAGTGCGATATGTAGGATCCAGGTGGTGGAGTCGTCTTCCTGGCGTCGGTGGTTGTCACCACGTTGCACGTTGATTCCAAGGCGGAAAAAGTCGAAAAATCAACTTCCTCATTTAAAACTATATATATTTTTGTTATTTTGTGCACTATTTGAAATTTTTTTTCCAAAATTTTATGAAGATTGGATGAAAATTGTGCTCTCTACAATTTGTACAGTGTATGAATCCTACATGGTCGTGGTTTTTAACTATCATGTAAAATATATGAAGAATCGGAAAAAATCTTCAACTAAGTTTTCAAATTTGACCACACATGCGCACATACACCACAATAGGCTTATTTTGCAGATATTTTTACCAGCTTTCCAAAAAATTTCTGCCAAAACAAAGCCCTACGCTCAATTTCAAACTACTTCTATTCAATTTCACAACCTGCCGAGCTCTATTGGACCTATCGATACTTTCTCTTCACATTTTTGGTTCTAGCAGAAACTGCTGTTCACTACTGGGATCCCATTAAGTTGAGAAGATATATCCAATTTCAAAACAAACATGGTTTGCCAAATAAAGGATTAATAAAGAAAGCAAAGTTACAGAAGCCGCAACACCACGCAACACTTTAAGAGTCACAAATAATGTCACGCAACATTGATGAAAAATATAAGTCCACCCTCGTATCATTTCATCTTTTTTTCTGTACTTTGCTTGTAACAAAACCTCAAACCTCATCCATAAAAAGGCTGAATACACATGTTGGAATTAATTATTACAATCATCATAATGATTTCAGGTAAAATCATCTGAGCATTGCATGAACATTTTACTCGCCACCAAAATATATAAAATACTGGACATTTCTATAATTGATTTTAAAAAAGAGGTTTTTTTATATTCAAACTTTATATTAAAACAATAACTCATTATTTTTCATTTCGTTTCATCATTAAAAATTGAAAATCAGTCCAGTGGATCCAAATGCATAATTCTTTGAAAAATAAGGATTTTCTGATATTTTGTTTTTTGGACCACCCTATCTCAAGATGGGTCACCCTAATGACAAAACGGATAATTCGAGTTAATGGTTTTCGAAAAGGAACTTACCAAATATTGTAAAATTTTAAAATCCACTGCATCTTTTTGGTGTGGAATTACCGAGTTATCAAATTTTACGGATGTTCCGGAACTTTCAGAAGACCATGAAATGGTCACCCAATGCAATTAATTATTCACCACTATTTGATGTACAAATGGTTTTGGACAAAATCGTATTGCTTTAGGAAGATTAATTTATAATTTTATCGGATGTTCCGGATATTCCATAAAGAGACCATATCTCGGTAGTGTGACCTAATACGAGAATTCAGATAGCATATTTGCAATCAGCGGCCCTTAATTACTAGAAAACACATAACTTGGCAACGTAAATTCCATTTTTAGACTTTTTTCTCCCTTTGGATGGAATGTAATCACTGTGCGTTGTGAGGAAATGGCCGACGGTAAATAAACGAATTTAAAAACACATTCGGCACCTTACGAGATCACGCAGAACATTGTTACGCTTATAGGCACACTAAAAAAAATCAGAGGTGCACAGAAAAAAATAATTAACTTTCACAGGCGCGTAAAATGTCCCCTCGTTTCATTCCAAGCCAAAGTAGGCGTAAACAACGAAATTGTTTGCAATCTTTCATGCGCCATACAACAATGTTTGTAATCTTTCATACAACAGGCTAGATTCGGGCTTTATCTGGCTTAAATTCACATGAAATATCCCATTATTTCCTGCCAAATCAAGCAGTCCCTTTATATGCATTAGATAACGCAGAATATTCAATGTTTCTTTTTATCTGTGTGGGTGAAGCCAGGGATATAACCGCATGGTTCACGTATCATCGCGTTGGTGTATAATAATAATGGTATCATCTTATTTATACTTATCATAAGTTATGATTCATAACACATATGGTTATTTAGTATTGAAATGTTTTAATTCAAGTATGTGAGTATACATAGAAAAAATTATAACAGACCCGTAGATAAGGAAATTGTTTGCAATCTTTCATACGCCATAAAACATCGTTTGCAATCTTTCGTACAACATATCTAATCTAGGCTATATCGGGCATCAATTTACATGATATATCCCAGGAATTTATGCAAAATCTACCATTCCATTCATGTGCATTAGGTAATGGAGAAAATTATATGTTTCAAACTGTATATGTGGTTGCATAATCGATGACATAATCGATGGTTGCATAATTATATCCTCCATATAATGGCAAAGGGTAAATGCACCCTTCTTTTTCCGGAAATGCTCCTTAAACTTTGGAAAAATGCTCCTTAGATGCGTTTGCCCGGTATAATGCAATCGGAGGTATTAACCTTCTGCTTAGCGCTTGCCGGTTGTTTTGACGGGTCTTAAGTTTCTTCAAGATTGTATACTTTTGACGGGTCTTAAGTTTCTGAATTTAAGACTCGTCAAAACGAAATTAAGACCCGTCAAAACGAAATTAAGACTCGTCAAAAAGAAATTTAAACACGCCAAAACTCCCTAGAAGATTGCGGAGCGAAGTTTCGCTATACAATCTTGAAGAAACTTAAAACCCGTCAAAACAACCGGCAAGCGCTAACCAGAAGGTTAATACCTCCGATTGCATTATACCGGGCAAACGCATCTGAGGAGCATTTTTCCAAAGTTTAAGGAGCATTTCCCCAAAAAGAAAAGTGCATTTACTCCCCAAATACCCCTCCCCACCAAAACAATATCATGCGTAAAAAAAAAAACAAAAAGCCAAAACAAAATCCATAAAAGAGCATATAAAATATAATAAATGAGTGCAAAAAATATATAAAATGATAATAACCATTCTATTTAAAATACAACCCCAATTTTTTCTCCCCCATTTACTTTTTTCCCTAAAATTTAGATAATGTATCATTGTCAGGGGGATCCTGCTAAGGTCCTGAAAATTCCGGCTTATGCGCCAGACGAAAGTCGTCTGCCAAGAATTCCCGATTTATTTGCCCGACTAGCTGTTTTTGCAACCTAGCAGAATCCACCTCCAAAGTTTCCCAACCATTCAAATAACTGATCCCAAATATTCCAAGTCCGAATTTCCCCCAAATTACTAATCCTAGTTGTCTTTCAATTTCCTTAATTAGTTGTTTTATTACGGTGCATTAGACGAATTTATTAAAGTCAAGTTTTAAAACTCTCTTTAAGGAGTCAAACGAAAGCTAAAATTTGGCTACTACTTTTCCAATTTCATTTTAATTTTTGTTTTTTTTTTAATTTTTTTACAATTCCCTAATCTATCTCCTTAGTGTGTATGTGTGTGTGACCTTCGTGAGTCGTCCTGTTTTCTATTGTGAGTTCTTCTGCAAAATATCCCCTACTAAAACAATCCTGGTTCCCTACTAGTTAGTGGTGTGTAGATGGGTGATGGTGATGGTGATTCGCGTACTTACAGTTTGCGGCTTGGCTACCTGGTCGACCTCGGTTTCCGTAAGTAGCTGGTCGAGTGGGTTACGATCGATGACCAACGATCTCGCTCGTTTGGAACACGAGTACGATGACCCCGACTGTCGTGGCTCTAGGGATCGCGCCAGTAGGTTGGCCGATCGGGAAACCGTAGTGATTGCGATGGCGCGCTCTGCTAGAGTTTTTGGGCACTGGGTATACCACGTGGATCGCACCGTGTACCGCGTCTGCGGCGAGATGATTCCGGCGTTCGGGGTAATAGCTGAAAGGGATTTTGACGCTCCGACAGATTTTAGCCCTTGAAAAGAATTCAGCGCTCAATGGATTTCAGTGCTCGGACTAGGTCTACGCTCGGGAAGACGGTACGAGGGATGACGATGATGACCTTCCACCGATCCGAAATGAGCTTCGCTGCTCCGAGGAGTGATGTAAACGGGGTGGTACCATACGGAGGGCCTCCGATTTGTAGCACGTGAGTCGGGCGAATTACACTGGCGTTGGTAGACTTTCCCCCGTGGACCTTCCCACGAATCAGGCAGTCACGTAGGGCGTGTGACGCACGTGGGGCTGAGTTTTCCTACCGATGACCAACGCTCTCCGAATGCCCTATAGAGGTACGCAAACTCGAGGCGATAGGGACACCCAGGGTAACCTCACCTGTCAACCACCAATCCACCGAATCGATCTCGCTATCGTTCTACACACTCACTTCCTCCGAGATTCCAACCTCAAAAATTCCGGAAACTCGGAAACCGAAGCCGTAAATCCCAAGTTGCACTGGCCACTACCTCGTGGCTTCTGTTGAGGAAAATCTTCTTAGCATCACACCCAATAATCTTAAATCCACTGAATTACCTGTGTTTGTTTCTTTCTTTCTCGTCGTAGTTTTTCTATATCTATATAGCTCCGACTCACTCCTATCACTTCTCTATAATCAAATCAATCATGATACTAACTCACTTTTACTTTCTTTCAAACTTATTACTTACTTTCCTATTAACTTTCTTTTTTTAATGTGACTCACGATATTTTTTTTATGTAAAATGCATGACATTACATCAAAATAAATTCTGGAAAATAGAAATTTACCACATTAAATTTATGCACTGATTTTTTAGCAATTTGGCACCGCACTTGAATTTAATTAACGTTGTTCACTGCACTATTCAACAAAATAAATTTCAGTTTGTGACTTCACTCAGCGGTCCAAAAGGGAAAGATCAAATAGATCTCCCTGACCAACCAAGAAATTTCCCCTTCCATCATTTCCCTTAATTCTTTGTTCCTAAGTGTCTTTCCGGTTCTGACTTGATCTAAATTTCCCATAATAAAATGTTCTAAATTATCCGTCATCAATTCTGTTTTCGTGTCTTTTGAGTGTGGGCCTCACCCCCTTCCCCCATAAATCATCAATCAATTATCATCAAAACAAAATTGAACTGATAAGAGCACTACATCTACTGTTGCCTACCGAGCAGGCGCATCTAACGCAACTTTTATGAAACGATCGTTTGACCCCCAGGAAAAAATTTACAAAACTTGGACCCCCAACCAACCAAAAAAAAAACCTAAAAAAAAAAAAAAAATTGCTCCCTTTCCTCTTTTGAATCCTAGGAGACAAGACCCTAATTAATGAAATGGACAATTTATATTCCACATCTCACTATGGTAATTGTACAAAAAAGTGAGTAGCTAAATACAGTGGGAAACCTAATTTATGTGATACCACCGCAATGGAACCGACTCTTAGCATTGGGTCTTGACAAAAAATCCCTACTGAGCCCTAGCGGCACGTCAAGCCAGTCAGTTCAGCGCAAGGGAGTGAAAACATTTTGGTAGCAGTAGTAAATTTTTTTCTTTATTTATCATAATTTGTTTAACTATTTTATGAATTTTTAAGTTCAGGTTCTTTATCTTTGTATTGTTTTAGACATTTTTATTTCGTGTTTTGTGTTGTATGTGTCTTATATGTGTTCTTACGTGTTTGCCTTAGGCATGTTTATATTTAATGAATTAATTAAATAACCTACCTCATAATCATTTCGGTTCGTCTCGCGTACTATATACTAGCGTTAATAGCTTAGTCAAGAAAAAAAGAGAGTCACGAAAATGCAGCACGAAGCAAAATTCACACGAAGCCACACTTCTAAAATCAGACACCGGCAACAAAGCAAAGTTATTTTACAGCTGAGGGGTTAAAACTGCAACTTAAACTTAAACATGGGGTGAAACTCAATAAAAAAAAAAAAAAAAAATATTTAAACCAATACCCACCCAATATCTCCAAAAAAAAATTTTCTTTTTTTTAAAAAAAAAAAAAAAAAATTTATAAAATGAAAATTTTTTATATAAAAAAAAAAAAATTTAAAAATTTTTTTGATAAAAAGGCGTAAAAAAGAAGACACCCCGCCGACCGACCCGAAGGGCGAAGCAGAACGAGAGTTATTAACGTTCAAAAACCTTACACTTTAGCGTAACGCACTCATTTTTGAAAATTTTGAAATGACATCCAGTATACAGGGTGCGGCAGAAAATAATGCGAAAATGTTCAAACTTGAGTATTGGGTTAATTCGTGTAGCTAGTGACTAATTTCGGTCGAAAGTGTATTTGTTTATGTTTACTTTCAAGTGCTGCATCCAAACATTCTATTTGTTTCATTGCAAATTCGTCAAAATGTTCGCGAAAGAAGTGATCACCAGTTTGTTGCTCGCCCAGAAGAAACCGAAAGAGATTGCCAAGGTGGTAGGGTGCCATTTGGCAACAGTTTACAGCGTAAAAAAGTCCCTGCATGATGGTCCTAAGCAGCGGTCCTAAGCCAGGAAGCGGACGTCCGCGCTTTGCACGCACGCCGAACGTGATCAAATCGGTCCGTGCAAAAATTGCTTGCAACCCGGTGCGTTCCATAAGAAAACTTGCAATGGAAGCCAATATTTCGGAGAAATCCATGCAGAGAATCATCACAGAAGACCTGCATGCATCTTCCAGAGCCAGAGTGAAACGCCACTTGATTACGGACCGGGTCAAGGAACTACGAATGACTCGTTCCAAGAGATTGCTTTCCTTGTTGAAGAAGGAAAAAATGATAATCCTGTCCTCCGACGAAAAGCTTTTCAGCATCGATGCTGTGGCCAACAGCCGCACGGACCGGTTCATTTCACCGCAGAAAATGGCGAACGTTCCGGAAAAAGTGAAATTCAAATTTCAAACCAAACATCCGGCTGGTGTCATGATGTTTGGCTTGGTGGCGTCCAACGGTTTGAAAATGCCGCCTGTTTTCATTGATGCTGGAGTTAAAATCAATACCGAAGTGTATATCGGTATTTTAAAGGACCAAGTGCTTCCCTGGGTGAAGGCCAACTTCTCCGAGGACCAAAACGTTGTCCTGCAGCAGGATGGAGCGCCGTGTCACATGGTAATAATGGTTGAACGATAACATGAAGTTTTGGCCGAAGGATTTGTGCCCCCCTAGCAGTTCAGATCTTATCCGGTGGATTATTCGATTAGTGCATTTGTTGAAGCACGATCCTGCAAAACATCACACCCTAGTGTGAAAATCCTGAAGTCAACCATAACACGCACATGGCAGTCAATGTCGGAGGACTACGCCCGGAAGGCATGCTCTGGCTTCCGGCGTCGGCTCGAGGATGTTATTGATAAAAATGGAGGACACATTGAATAAATTTGTTTAAAAGGACTTTATAAGGATAACTGCACTCGAAAATGTTGATATTATTGCTTGAGTTAGTTGAAAATGGGATTTGAAAGAAATAGAACAAATTTTCGCATTATTTTCTGCCGCACCCTGTAGAAAAAAAAAACTGAAAGGTAAAAAAAAAAAAAATATTTGATAGGTAAGAAATCAAAAAAAAAAAAAAAAACACAGAAAAAAGATTTTTTTTTAAAAAAAAAAAAAAAAAAAAAAAAATGATTAATTAAAAAAACACACCCACCCAAACAAAAAAAAGAATAAAGTTCAAATTGAGAAAGCAATGTTTTAAATTACATAAGGTTGACTTATGAATGGTTTTTGTTTTACACAACGTTGTTTTTTTTCGTCTTTAAGCTTTCCTATTTAAAAGTTTTAATATAGAGGAGGGGTCAAGCCCCGGGCCCAAAAACCCAAACTTCAGGGGTTAAAACCGGGGGTCCCCACATTTTAATTTTTTCAACATCATTATATTTCATAAGATAAATTGATGAAATTCATAACGATTTCTTGTAGCAAATAATCATAATGCAATCTTATGAATGTCGAAAGTTTATTTCGCTGAGTGTTTTGGTCTCGGCTTACTTCGATCATCTCCTGATCAACGACTCAACAACGTTTAATAGGATGACCAAACCTTTTTTTCCATTCGCATTGCCATTTAAGACCACAGTGGCGAAGCGGATGAATGAAATCGAGCAAAAGGAAAAGTTTCGTGTGTGTGGGAAAATGGATTTTAATTCAATTTTTCGTTATTGTGGCTTATTTTTACAGAAGATTTGCCATCGCCCCCAGGCAGAGAAATAATGTAAAGCCCAAGAGTTAGGCTACCCACATTGTTGCCTTCGGGTCGATTGGAAAACTTTGCTAGGCATTTTGCTGGTACAGACGTCACTGGCAAATGCTCTTCCAAGTGATACCAGACGATTTACAGGTTTTTTTTTTCTTTGAATTTTTTCAGTTTTGTACAGGCAACTGTCCAGAGCTCGAGTTATTCATACTTCCTTATTTTCATTTCAGTCATACTGAGGTTCAATTTTCGAATAAATTCCCACATTTCAATTACGTTTCACACACGCTTTTATTTCATTATTTGTGATCATGCTCCATGAAATTAAACAGCAGCCAAACTCGCCCACCCTCTTGCATCTTATGAACAGTTACTCCACAGCAGATATTTACCACAAATAGCCGAACACCCACACGCAACCCGAACTGTGTAATAAAGTGTCAAAATTACTCCAATCTCACCATATCGCGAACCGCCTTTGTGTTATCGCAAACTCGGAACTGCTCTTCTGGCGTATTCTTCATTTCACGCGAGGTGTTGATCTCTGCTGCCCCACCTTCGGTCCCAGGGCATACACGTAAGTCCTAACCAGAGAAATTCAATGAAGCCCCATACTTAGGCATATTCCTTCGTACCTTCATACCTCATATTTCCCGGAATATGTAAGGGTTGTCAGCTATCATCGTGAGCTTAGATACGCGTAGTTTTTTCTTCTTCTCTCTGTTGCTTTCTGACAAAGCCCTTCGTAATTCAGTGAAACACACCATATTTCAGATGAAGCAGACGCGATTTTCATAGAACTACGCCTACGCGGGAAGGCAACCATCCCTTTGTTGGCCGTTGTTCGCGGTGGAAATTCCCTGGCATTTGATAGGATTCGAGGTTGAAACTCGGTGGTGGAAGAGCGTTGGATGTGTGTGTGTGTGTGTGTGCGATGTATGTGTTTCCTCAAGGGGTGGATGAAAAGCTAGGCAAATGAAGTCATGACTGTGAAGAGATGCAAGATGGGAGGCCCGAAAGAAAGACAAATGTGTATGATGCTAATTTATCATCACGGTTTCCCCCCGGGGGCTGGAGGAAGGGTGTGCCGGTGGTGTGGATGAAATCTTGGAAGAGAATCCATCCCTGGTGTAGGCAGTATGTGGTATGTGGGGAAATCTTTGAGCGTTGACTGAAGGCGATAGCAAAAGTGAATGGTGCGGAAAACTGGGCTTGTTTGTCATTTGGTATTTTTAAAGCTGAGCTGTGCTTACATTGAAAACATTCGCAGATTGTTTGCTGGCTGTTGAGCCGGGGGTTTATAAGAAAAGTGCCAGATTATTTAAATTATCTGTCACTCGAGGCGGCGGAAAGCGCGGTGACGGCTAATTTTGTCTGATTCCATTTAGAAGGAAAAAAGAAGATGAATTTCTAAAGTCATAGATCCATCCTTACAGACCAAAGAAAATATATACACAGGAAAATGAAATTGAAATATTTTCATGTCAAATTCACAGAAAACAAAAGTGATTGACATCGGGGAAGACTGCTCTTCAGTCCTTTTGAATGGTCTACGTTTGAAGAGTTGTGGAATGAATGAACACGGTTCGGGAATATGAACTGAGTTTGCAAATATGTCAGAAGGGTGGATGGAGTGCTTCGTAAGTTGGCAAGCTGTCGAAATAGAAACCTTAAAAAACAAGCCCACATTCGAAAGCAAGTCGGACGAAATGTGATCAATCACCATTCGAGTTATAATTTGAGGTCGTTGAGCAGTATTGTAGTTTGCTTTTTTATAAAATTATCAGCCGCTTTGAAGTGGCCTGTTAACAACTAAATTGTGAAATGTTTGAGGTATTATTTCTCCATATCAAATGAATGTTGATCGTAACATTTGAATTAAATATCTTTGTTTGTATTTTGAATTAAATATGTTTAGAATACTTTTTTTTTAATTTCATTTAATTTCATTTTATTGAATAAGTCTAAACGTCTGCTTAAAAAAAATGACAGTTTTTGGGAGGAGCTTTAAAAAAATTTTTGGAACAGAGTTTGGAGCTAGCCCGGGAATTCTCAATTGGCCTCACCTGGAAAACGTTCAGAGAATTCAGATTCTTCGGTACCACAGTGATATCACTAGTCACTCTCTTCAAGTATATATATATTGAATTTTATAGATTTCGCCACGCTGAATTAAAATATGGGCTCAGAAATGCTGTAACACGTCCAGTTTTTGAGAAAAATGTGATTAAAATTTACAAAAACACGTATTTCCGTAGTAATATGATCTACCTCATCAACAACCAGAAAATTGGCTCTGCCCTTTGCAAGTTGGACTTGAATTTCATGGAATGGACCTCCCTGAATTCATTCGTGAACACAGATTTTTCGCAACACGTAAGATTGATGAAATAAACCGGAATTTCATTCACAAAATTACGAATTTTCATAAAAATCAAGATTTTCTATTTTGAAAACAAGAATTTCAGCTCCGCCCTTTGAATGCTGGGCTTGGATTTTATGAAATGAACCTCTCTGAATCCATTCGTGTTGAAAAAAATGAGTTTTTATTCACAAAATTGCGAATTTTCATGAAAATCAAGATTCCAGTCAGTCAGTCAGTCAGTCAGTCAGTCAGTCAGTCAGTCAGTCAGTCAGTCAGTCAGTCAGTCAGTCAGTCAGTCAGTCAGTCAGTCAGTCAGTCAGTCAGTCAGTCAGTCAGTCAGTCAGTCAGTCAGTCAGTCAGTCAGTCAGTCAGTCAGTCAGTCAGTCAGTCAGTCAGTCAGTCAGTCAGTCAGTCAGTCAGTCAGTCAGTCAGTCAGTCAGTCAGTCAGTCAGTCAGTCAGTCAGTCAGTCAGTCAGTCAGTCAGTCAGTCAGTCAGTCAGTCAGTCAGTCAGTCAGTCAGTCAGTCAGTCAGTCAGTCAGTCAGTCAGTCAGTTAGTCAGTCAGTCAGTCAGTCAGTCAGTCAGTCAGTTAGTCAGTCAGTCAGTCAGTCAGTCAGTCAGTCAGTCAGTCAGTCAGTCAGTCAGTCAGTCAGTCAGTCAGTCAGTCAGTCAGTCAGTCAGTCAGTCAGTCAGTCAGTCAGTCAGTCAGTCAGTCAGTCAGTCAGTCAGTCAGTCAGTCAGTCAGTCAGTCAGTCAGTCAGTCAGTCAGTCAGCACTTGGAGGATCAGAGTTTGACTTGTTGAGTGTGTCCGTTAGTTGCGCTGGTTAGTTCGTTGCAACTGATACCGCTTGAATTTGACTGTGTACTTGTCCTGGATCAGTGAAGGAGAGTGTGGAATTTGACTGTTTTTGAGAAAATACTGAAGAAAGGATACTTGCCCGGTGGTGCGAGCAGCCCACGCCGACTGCCGCCAGAGGCTCATTGGAGTACTCCGGGACTTCTCCGGTCAGGGTTGACGTGGGAGGCCTCGCGCTTGGCGAATCGAATGATTTTCTGGTACTAGGTATGCTGAAGAGGTTGTGAATTCTGTCGTATTCGGATGCGCTTACAATAGGAAGCATTTTTGGAAGGAGAGTGTTCTTGCTAGGTAGATATTTTACTTTTTCTCTAGTCATGGTTGTAGTTAGTTGTCCTGAGAAGTGTGTCTTATTATTGTTGCTGCTGTATTGGTCGTTGTATAGAAGTAAATGTTGTTCATCCATTCTCTTGTTCTTTGTCATAGCGGGGTCGTATTTGGGAGTGCTCTGGTTTATTTCCTTACGATATTCTTGATCCATCAGTGTCAGTGGGTGTCCTGTTTATATTGTGCTGTGCTGACTTTCGTTTATCCCGGTGATTAGTTCCATCGGTTGGTGATATTTCTATGTGTCGTTTGCCACTTCTGCTGCGAGTATGAATTTCGTATTCCTGTCTATTGTTTTTACGATTATCACGTCGGCCAATGGGCGAAGAAGTTGGGTGTTGGTCTTTGTTTCAAGGTTATGGGTTGAGATATTTTTGTTGTAGGTTTTTGAAATCATTTTGATTAATTTAGAATCACGCTATGTAACGACTCCTCGGTTTGAGTGTTTGAGAATATAGCCATGTAATTCAAATAAGTAGCCAAAATAGGATTCGCTGTCATCGTCTTCAGGTCAATTGTCTTCGGACGGAGATGTACAGTACTGGCAGAAATAAAGTGCTCACGTTGGTTTATGTTATTTTCTCAATACAACTTTTTGATTTGCAGCGATTCAGTGGTAACATATTGGGTCAAAATGAATGACTTCAATTCTTCTTTCGAAATGAGAAACAACAAACGAAAAATTATTCATGTAACTTTATTAACAAAACAATTAACAAAACAACTTTTTAATTCAGTGGCAAAAATAAAGTGCTCATCCGTGATATGTTTACTTCAAAACCAATTACATTGAATTGAATATTTCATGTGACTTCCTTTAGCTTTGATGACTGCTTGAAGACGTCGAGGCATGCTTTCAACTAGGTTTTTCAGATGGTTCTCGTCGATACTTTGCCAGGAGCACTCGAGGGCTTCGAAGAGCTTTTTTTTGTTTGTTACCTCTCCTTTGTCAACTTGCTGATCGAGAATTGACCATAGATTTTCAATTGGGTTCAAGCCTGGTGATTGCGGTGGCCATTCAAGAAGTTTTATGCGACATCCACGGAAAAACGTCATGGTTTTACGGGCCGTGTGCTTCGGATCATTATCTTGTTGAAAGATAAACTTGTCTTCCAGTCCAACTTTCAACAAAGACTCCTCCAAGTTTTCATTAATAATGTCTATGTACCTATCAGCCGTCATTATACCATCGATTTGAGTCAAATTACCAGTTCCAGACCAAGCAAAACACCCCCACACCATTATGCTTCCTCCTCCATGTTTTACGGTTTTTGCACATTCCGGTCCAAAAGTCGTTCGCCAGGTTTAACCCACACTTTAGAACGCCCTTTCATTCCAAATAGATCAAACTTGCTCTCATCAGACCATAAAACTTGTTTCCAGAACGCAACTGGTTTCTCGGCGTATTTTTTAGCGAACTCTAGCCGTTTAACTCTATTTCTCTTTTGAATCAATGGGCGACGTACTGCCAATTTGCTCCTTAAACCTGCATCCTGAAGCCTGGAGCGCACAGTGCGTTCTGAAATACTCAGGTGCAGATTTTCCTTTATCACTCGGCTCGTAACTGTTGGATTTTTCCTGGTTTCACGAATAATTCTGGTGTCTTCACGCGGAGTCGTGAGTCGCTTCCGCCCGCGTCCATGTCTATCAGCTGTTGATCCGGTTTCCTGAAACTTTTTCCAAACTTTGCGAACACCAGAATAACTCACTCCATATCTGACGGCAATTTTTCGCATAGATATTTGCTGTTGACAGTCCCTCATAATTAATTTTCGTACGGATAGGTTAATTTGTTTCGAATCCAGTTTCAACATTCAAAAGAAATCCGAACCGGCGCGAACAGAACCAAAACAAACAGTGCTCGACACCTTCTGATAGGCTGAATGTGCTGTGACAGTTTGGTAGGCAATGCCATGCAAGATGCACCCAAGAAAATTATATGTCGGTTTTGAGCACTTTTTTTCTGCCAGGCGGAAAAACATTTACATGCATATGATACATCAGAAACTAAGCTATACAAACTTAATCATGATTTTGAATAAACAGAATGATAATGCTATACAGAAGCTGCATTTTGGTCGAATAGACTTTATATTTTTGCATCAATACAAAATTGGTATAATAATGGTCAAAATAATTTTTTAGCTGGTGAGCACTTTATTTCTGCCAGTACTGTATGTCTTGGGTAATCGGTCCCAATTTCTCTTTCGTTTGAAACATTTTGTGATGTGGTAGGCTATTGTTTTCTTATAAAGCAGGATACAAAAGCATTCAAATTAAAAAAAAAAACTACATATTAAGTAGCTTGTTGAGTGACAGCTTAATTTTTCGCATTCCATTTAGCCAACAATCAATGTGTAACTAGCGATTTGAAATTGGTTAACTGTTGTAGAACCCCTAGTTCCGAAGTAAACCTTGCAGTCAGCACCTTGCCATGCACTCTTGCGCTTTTCAGTACCTTTTGGTATTAGTATCTTTGTTTTTGTTTTGAATCGCTATGTTGTTTTGACAGAATATTTGAGGGTGTATTGGTGTGAGTTACGTTATTAGGGGTCGAGTCATCCCAAGGAATACAGCTTGTTATAAACAAGTTGAAAATACTGTCCAATGACAAATACATGCAATTAATAAGCAATTAACTTCATTTCATACTTTAATACGACGTAAAAAGCACAAAATGTGCAGCCTTATAAAACAAAAGGTGAAAAAAAATAAAACCTCATACAAAAATAAAACAGCGCCAGGTATGGGATTCGAGCCCTCGTCCATGGCGTGAAAGGTCTGTAGCTTCTTTACTATACCAATTCCGATGATTGAAAAGTCTATTCTTAGTATCTACGATTTGCTTTTCGTTGGCAACGAAACCACAATCTTGTACAACAAATCCATCCTTATGTCACAAAATATGTTTTGCAAAACATGGTTGATGTAATGTTATTTCAACAGTGTTTTATACTATCTATAAAATCTTGTCCTGTTTATGTTTTAAAGGGTGTCCACGATGAAATTGCCACACTATGAAATTGCTCTAACTTTTTAACCGTTGGGTAGAATTTAATGAAAATTTGGGTGGATTTAGTTCATAGTGCATATTTACATCCTGCAAGTTTTAAAGTCCTGTGATCAAAACTCGCGGAAATGGAGTCGAAAGAACAGCTCGTGCGTGATAAATCTT
>JAHHFK020001655.1:0-15449 GCA_024533555.2 Aedes koreicus | reverse complement strand
TCGATTCATTCAATCCGTCAGTGCGCAATTTACCTGACAGCCCCTCTCGAAGATCATGGTTGTCACCTTGTCGTAGGTGAGAGGGCTAATCTCATGCAAAAGGCCAGCATGGGAGACCAAGAACATGATCAGCAGTGATAGTATCACACTATGCTTTCTTTAAATTGCCACGTCGTAGTACGTTTATTTGAAGGCACTGAAACAGGTGCGATACTGGCGGGCTTAACCGCAATTCACTCTTAGACGAAGCTAGGAACAATCTACATATACCTGATATCAAATAATTTAGGGAAACGACAAAAAAGTTCCCTTTTCATTTGCTTGACAGTTTTTTTTTTCATTGTTGCTTATTCTCTAATTGTCATTCATTAAACATCAAAATACAGTTGGTATCATTAATAATCTTATTGTTCGCTTCATTATTGAAAAGGGTGAGTGTTTTGATCATGATAGTGAGCAACTAATAATAAGTCCTGAATAATAAGTATACGACAGCCGTGATCAAAGCACTAACTCTAACAACATATTATTAAGCTAGGGATCAGACCTCTCGAACTGAACAAAGGTCATCGAAAAATGTTACTTAGGAGAGATGCTGGCAAAGAATTAAAGGCTAAGGTTTTATGAAAAGAGTAGGACGCGGAGGGTCCGCTTAGGGAGTAGCCTTGAGGTCATAGAACAATTCTTCTCTATATCGGTTAGCTTTGCTTTAATAGTCTCTTGAATTAAAGGGATCCCTCTCGTGCTGTAAACATGCATGTTAGATTAAGAGTTTGACCAATGGTGAAAGTATCAGAAATTCTAGTCATTTTTTAACTGCCACGTTGTAGAATGTTTATATAAAGGCACTGACATAAGTGTGATACTGGCGAGTTATGCAATTCACTCTTAGACTTATTACCTTCAATCGAAGGAAAAGACTTAAAGTACACTTTTCATGTTCGTGGCAACTTGTGTTGTAGTTCATCCATTTGTTGTATGGAATGAATAATCAAAATATCTGGTTTACTAATTTTCTAATAACTGAATGTAATTGCACTATTTTTGAGGGAGGTGAATGTTATGATCAGGGTATCAGACCGATGATGACAAGCATGTATATTCGAGATAGGACGCGGAGGGTCCGCTTAGGAAACACCATTAGAAGCTATAGAATAGAACCTATCCATGTGGCTTATATCTGTAGCAGTGTTAGATGCGTCATATACAATAGCATACGGTCGTTGTTTCGTTGTCGTTTCGTATAACCTCCTTTTTTGTAAAGTTCAAAAACGGCAAATCGGTTGTAATCGGTTGTAATGCGAGGCAATGAGATTTTACCCTTCATATCACACTTTAAATTAATAGAAAGGATAAACAAATAAAAAATAAACCCGCTAGATAGCAGGTAGACAAGTTCTTTTCAATGTTGCAAATTAGCTCTTAAATGAAATATATTTAAATTTGGGATAGCAAGTAGATCACAAGCTGTAGGGTAGGCTGTTATTTAGGGTTTACCCAAGCAATTAATATATATTTCATTTTCTTCATGGTTAGTTTAGAGTGACTCAAAATTTCCAGTCAAAGAAACAAAGAGTCGTTGTGAGAATATCACCTATAATCTCCATACACCAAATACATTTTTTTTTCTTTTTCTTCACCTTTCATATTAACCTTGGCCTGCATGCGGTTTAACAATGATGGTTGCATGGACGCGAGTGGTTGTGGAATTCAAGCAGCTGTTCAGCCAGCGTCGCATGTGGCTTAGGTAGTAAGTATATGGCTGCACATCATACAGGTAAGCTCTACAGAAAATTTTATAGGATTGCAAGGGGATGTCGAGTACATGAGACTTGGTTATAAATAAATACAATTTAATCCAGGAGTCAAATTGAAATACAGTATCTATCAAACACAATAACAGACTATAATCACGTACACATTATTATGAATAAGACAAGACAAGAAATACACAGTACACCGACGAAAACTCAACATGGACAAGAACATACACAATACATGAAAGCGAATCAATTTTATTAAAACTATTTGAATCATCACGATAAAAACAGTGACCAAATGGGCACCATAGCCTAGGAACGTCTGTGTGTTGATTTAAAATAGAGGCTCATAGTAGCGAATTTTACCAATAAAAGGGTCCAGTGCAGATTAAAAGTAAGGGCCTGCTACCACTGTGATACCTACAAAAAAAAAAAAAAAAAAAAACAAAACAACATAACAAAAAAATAAAAAATTAACCAAAACAATTCTTTTTGTTCCTTTGTTTAAAAAACACGGGTCGAACACACAATAACAAAAACAATATCTTTCTCCTCTCCCTTTACACTTACACATACCCTTTCCCATAACCTAATTCCTCCTCCCAATTAAGTCCAAATACCCCCAAAATAATAAATCAACCCCGCCCAAACTATTCTGCATAGGACGGCCAGAACACCCA
The DNA here is from genome assembly GCA_024533555.2 of Aedes koreicus. NCBI lineage: Eukaryota > Metazoa > Arthropoda > Insecta > Diptera > Culicidae > Aedes > Aedes koreicus. The sequence goes on along the minus strand of JAHHFK020001655.1, from coordinate 13,009 downwards.
CCCCACCCCCCCAGCCACCCACCGGAACCCACCCCCCCCCCCCCCCACCTGTTTTTCCCCCCCTCCCCCACCAAAACCCCCCCAAAAAACAATACAATTAAAACACACAAAAAAACCCCCACCCCACAAAAAAACCCCCCACAAAACAAAAAACACAACAACACAACAAAAAACACCCAAACACCCCCCCACAAAAAAAACCCCCACCCCAACAGCTCACAACATCCCCCCCCAAACCAAAAAAAAAGCAGCCAAAAACAACACCAAAACCCCCCCCAATTTTTAAATTTTTTTTTTCCCCTTTTTACCCCCCCCCCCCCCCCAAAAATTTCAACCATTTTTGTTCTTTTTCAGCCTTTTTTTTTTTTGGAAAAAAAAAAACACCGATATACATACATATGATGTTTCTTTTCCAAATGGAACGTATGTAAATTAATTGTAAAATTGACTATAAATGCATGAGTTTTTTGCCTGCAATTGATAAATGTTTCATGCGTCGTTCACTTTATTGGTGTTTTATAACATAAAAGTTCGAAAATTTTAATGCGCCACGGAATTATTGCTAGAACTTTGATTTGTTTGAAAAATAAAAAATACTTGAAAATTCAACAATTAGCTGACAAGGCTGATAAATTGTTGGATCTTGAATAAATTGTGTGTACAATTCATTTTAAGTTTCAAAATATATTTTAACCAGCTGAAATTGTTCGTAGCTTTGGAAAAACGAGAGTTTTGTTGCATACATATGTAAATGGCGACCATTTCGAGGGAATCCAGAAAAGCCACGCTCGCCATTTTTTCTATGGTTTTATCTAAAACTACCATAAAACGCAAATAAAACTAATATTTCTTGAACAAAACTAACAAGATTTTTCGAGGAGCGCAATAAGTTCATCGTTATTTGTTCTATTCTTGAAAAAGATGAGTTACGCTTGAATAAAACTTGTTTGAAATGCTCAAGGTAAACAAGTCTTTCGTAAGATAGCCATAAAATCAGTGTGGAGAAGGCACATCATAAACAAAGAAAATGTGAACGTTCAAATCAAAAGTGCCTATGCATAATTGTAGTTATTAGTCATTATTTATTGTTTTTACTCATCAGCGTAGGTCGATAAGAACAAAAAAAAACTCTATCTTGAATATGCTACCAATGGTTTTGGGAAGAAGAACAGTTAATAATATTGCGCCGACGGCTGAAACATCAGTTGAGCGAAAAATGATTTTTCTCTGGATCTATACGCTATACCTAACGTCAGAAGAAGTGCGCTGTGTAGTGGATCACTGAGCGATTCCAGCGCACTACTTCCGACTTTCGATTTAACGTATAGATCATGAGAAAAATCGATTTTCGTTCAAATAATATACTATTTCGTTTACTTTTAGCATGCCAGTGACTGGGAATCCAATGGAATCCTGCGATGGCCAAAAAAAATTGTTGATTTTGGCTGAGATGAAGAAGTATTCAACTTATTGGATAGGTTTTTATTGCATTTCCGCTTGAATGATCCACTAGTTTTTCATTTCTTCAACCTGTGGGCGTCCATTGTGACAGTTTGTTTATTTTTCACATAATGTTCTTTCTCCAGTTTATGTGCTCTTATTTAAAATCAAATGATTCTAAGAGCGTTTTATGGCAGCAGGTGTGCAATGATTGAGTTTTATGGAGGCTTCTTCAAGTGTTCTTTAATTACTCTTAAGAACTGTTAATGAATTAAAACCACCTTAACTTGGAAAATGCTCTGATAAAACCGGATGAACTCCATAGTGCTTTGATAAAACTACCATAAAACATGAATAAAACCAATTTGCATTTGAACTGTTACTTGGGATGCTAGCCAGCACTGTTGTGTTTCGATCTGTACTAAAAAATCCCTCGAAAGTATAATAATGGCGCTGTAATGAATGAAAGAGAGTGCGCCCGGAGAGAATCTCTCAATGTTAGATTCGCCCTAATGAAAAAAAAACCCCGAGACATGTAGCCATTTCTTCACTTAGCGGCAGCCACCAAACGTATGTGCGTCAGAGCGAAATCACGGCACGGCGATGAATGGAATGACGAAGACCGAGGACTTGTGAACAACGCAATGCTAGAATGACTCTCGTTCGTTTCTCTTCACAAATGTCCAGTATGTGTGTGTGAGAGCTTGAAGACAGACTGTGGTTGCGGATCTAGATGGTATGATTGATAGTCTTAGGGCATCTCCAGGAGTGTATGGTCGTTACAAAATAGAACTGGATTTATAACAAAGGCAACTTCAGCAAGGCGTTCTAGTTGGATAATTTCGAACAGTTTAATGTTAAAATTTAAAACTGGAATACTACGTTGTTCTATTTTTGTTCAAATTTGAAACGCGTTTCATCCAAGTTATATTTTTTTTTTTGTCATTGTGGTAGTGTCTATGGAATCAAGTCAAACGTCAAACTTTGAATCAACGTCGTGCATCTGTTTGAATCTTGTATAGGGAAACTGCACCCATATTAATCTCATTGTTCCTATATTCATCCTACGATGAATCAAAGAATTGGGCAGTTGAAGGATCGGTTTCGTTTTCTAATTATGTTTGCTTACGTTAAATAACAACAACAAACATTACTAACTAATCCTTCAACTGCCCAATTGTTTGATTCATCGTAGGATGAATATAGGAACAATGAGATAATATGGGGGCAGTTCCCCCACGTTCTACATTTTCGTTAATAATTTCAAGTTGCAGCAACAAGTCTGAACTCGCTGACCTTTATATCCCTATTTCTTTGTTATTACCATCATTTCTTTGTTTCTTTGTTTTTAATTTTTTTTCGAGAATTTCTCCATATTGTGGAATATTTAAATTAGGTATAGAACCGAAAATGATTTAGACGAATATTAAGGGGAATTCCAGTGAAGTTCTGAGAGGAATCCCAAAGGAATTATGAGGGATAATTGCAGAGGAATACCGGAGAAATTCCAGCGGAATTTTGAAAGGAATTCCAGAGGAATTCTGATGAATCCTGAGGAGAATACTAGAGAAATTCCTGTAAGAATTCCTGAGAAATTCTGAGAAGAATTCTAGTGGACTTCTGGAGAATTCCGCAGGACTTCTGAAGACAGTTTGAGTGGAATTTTGAGAATTTCAGTGTAATTCCAAGATTAATTCCACAGGATTTCTGATGAGAATTGTAGAAGAACTCTGTGGAGAACTCCAGAGGAATTCTTAGAAAAACTGCGAATGAATTAAAGGGACAGTTCCAGAAAAAATCCTATGAAGAATTGCAACTGAATTCTGAGGAGAATTCTAGGGGAATGCTAAAAAAAATTCTAAGGGAATTCTGAGGAAAATTCCAGACGATTTCTGAGATTTATAGAGAAATTTGAAGGGGGTAGTAATTCTGAAGGAAATTCCAAAGAAGTTCTGAGAGGAATTACAGCGGAAATTTGAGGAGAATTCCTAAGGACTTCTGAGAATATGCCCACAGACGTTTTGAGAATCAATTATACACACACACTCTTTTTATGTTTAACAACAATATTAGAAACTGCTGCTGAGAGGGGGTGTTGGTTATATATTATTTTCCCAGGAAAAAAATATATAACAGACATATAAAATGAATCTAGAACTACAACACTCCTGGAAATGCTCTTATGTAGAATCGCATTCAATGATTCATCAATATTATATCAGATATACATACTTATATGAGTGCATACACGGCCATCAATTTTACTCAGTTTTGAGTCGTTTTTGACTCATTTTTCGCTAAAAGTGGAGTCACTCATATTTGAGTAAATGTAACTGGGATTGACAAGTCAACATATCTAAGACATCGACTTAAATCAGATAGAGATTTTAGAATTGTCGGCTTGTTACAGTTACATTTACTCATATTTTAATGACTCAAATGTTGACGAAAGTGAGTCAAAAACGACTCAAAATTAGATTTAAATTCGTGGCCGTGTAGAAGTGCAGATATATTTTCTCACTTTAAATCTTGGGCTCTCATTCTCAATTGAGAGAAGTTGTACACGGAAAAAAGAATATCTTATTTTTTCTTACTCTTTTTTTCTGACCCCATTGTGTGCGGGCCACGTTCCCACTAGCAAAAATCGTCCGCGGGCCGCATACAAGGTCTTGGGCAGCATTCATTAATTATGTCACGCAAATCTGGCCGAAAATTAACCCCCCCCCCCCCCCCATGTCACAAATTGTCACAATTTTTGTAAACCCCCCCCCCCCCCCCCCCCCCGGCAATTATGTCACGTTTTTGTCGTGGTCGTGTGGTATTATCAATCCAGAAAGCTCCTTACTCAAGGGTGACATACGTCGCTCCACTCTATTGAAAGCACTCCTTCCCGGAGCGTTCGTTGCAATGAACAGCGTGTCAAGGTTGTACTCTTTAAAATGGTGTATTGCTATCTGTATTACCTTGCGATATCTCGGATTTTCATCAGGTCCACCGTCGACGGTAAAGATTAGGACTGGTTTGACCAATCCATCAAACTTAAAAATACCATCAAACGATTCAAGAGTTAGAAGCCGCTTGATGTCTAACGCATGAGAAAACGCCGTTGACGAAGCGTGTTTGCCTGACCGAATTGCTATGTAAGTGGGGCCCGAAAAACCAACAGCCTCCGGTTTGCCAAGACCATTCGGTTTGATTTCGATTCCAGCGTACACGGACGGAATTAGTTTATGCTTATTTGCAACTATCCAATCGTGGTCAGGAAGCGTGATTTTGTACTCCACATGCATAAGCATGGGAGACTGCTTATTGGCAGCCGTTAGGCCTATCGCCACTCTCGCCTTATCATCCTGACTGATAAATCTTACTTCATTGGGCCCTAGCACAGATGCCAGTTCTTCCAATGATCTTATGGTCGCTGTACAGAATCGGCCATCGGGATGATCGTTGTGTTTTTGCATTACTTGCGCGCATCAACTTCACTGGTACAGTATTTACGTGACATTTACCTTGATGGGAATTGGCTCGTTTTGGGATTAACCGCAGATATGATGCTGTTCTTTTGATATTGAATCCCTTGCCTTGTATTGCAGAAGTCAACTCATCTAAAGTTTTAACGCTTCTGACGCTCTCATCACTGCGCTTTTCGTGGGCCGCAGATCCATGAAGTGCGATATCGCATATTGCCTTGAGCAGCTCCGGTTGCTGCTCTTCAACACGAAAGATAATTTCCTGAAATTTGATATTTATATCTACTGTGCAAACAAACTAGTTAATATATCATATTTACCAGCCTCTGGGATGTCCCGAATTAACAGTTGTTTAGCCTGCTTCATTTTCTCACGATGCTTCTGCTGCCGCTCTTGCTCGTCTTCCTTGATTTTGAGATTCTTTTCAAGTTTGATCTTTTTAATTTTTAGCCCTTCGAGTCTCGACTGATCATCATCCGTCAATAGTCCAGCAGACTTCTTGTCAATCAGAAGCACTACCTCAGAGTTCAGATTATTTAGCTCAGCTTTAAGTTGTTCCTGTACTTGTGCACGGCGTTTTTTTGATACTGCCGCTTGAGCCATATACTCAATTTCCTTGATGGGTTGCGCGGGTTTCACTGTCGGCGCTGATTCCTTAGGAGCACTCATAGACTTTCCCCATAGTTGAAGAAGTTTACCTTTTTTCTTTAGCTGCAAGGCATGAAGCTCTTTTATTTTGTTATTGACTTGCTCTTCAAGTGCGGTGTTGTCATTGCCCTTCCGTTCATTCCAGAAATTAGTAGCATCCAATTGGCACTCCCTTTTCTTCTTATCCGGGTAAGCCTTTACATACGCATTGTACAGCGTATTAAAAAGTTCTCCACGATTCATTTTCCAAAATACACTAACTGCGCGAACCAATTTTTCACCAATAAACACTGGACTTTATTCACTGACGCACACTGAATGAGCTGCAGCTGTCATTCATGAACGGTGGAATAGTATTCACTCTAACTTGAAAGTACCCATTAATGAGTCGAAAAGTACGCATTTTGAAGAAAAGTGGCTTAACTCATTATTAAGAGTATACTTTCCTCATTTCTGAGTATTGCTTACTCATTTATGAGTATCAATTAATCATTAATGGGTAACGAATACTCAATTAATGAGGAAAATATACTCCTAATAATGAGTTAAGCCACTTTTCTTCAAAATGCGTACTTTTCGACTCATTAATGGGTACTTTCAAGTTAGCGTGTTAGGTATGGTAGGTGTCGGAGCCAAACACCGGATCCGTAGGGTACTTGAAGTAGCTTGCTAGCTCTCTTGCGACAGAACTCAAACGTGTCCTAACACGGTAGGAAAGGAAATAGGTGTCGCTCAAACTAGCAACTGTCGGGTAAAACGAGTGCTCTGTCTTGGCTCATGGGTGGAAAATTCAACTCTTCTTACCCTGAAAAGGCCGGGTTGGGTTCCAAGGCCGTTGACAGCAAACACTCTAGTCGTAGGGTGGACTGTATTCAACACTGTATAACACTGGGCTGTTGCACCGGATAATGGATCCAGAAGATATTGATAGAAAAACTACTGCTTCTATTCACTTATCCTTTATTGCTTTTTCCTTTTGATCTTAACACCTTAGAATTGATATAATGACTGAATGACTGCGCCACTGCGGTGCCGTTTTTATATTGTGCCGCTACTGCTAGAAGTTCCAGAACATGGAAAGTTCCAGAACGATGGAAAGTTCCAAAACAATGGAAAGTTCCAGAACATGGAAAGTTCCAGAACGATGGAAAGTTGCAGAACAGGGCGTGGCATAGTTAATGCGAGCGGTGTGTGAGTGCTGCATGATTACTGCTGTTGCTGTTCGTTTACGAAGGGGCGTGAACAGTAGGGATAGTAGTAGTAGGCGATATTGCATAAGAATATCATTTTGTTTTTGTTTTTTTTTCAAAAATGTGATGTCACGATTCAGCTTACCCCCCCTCCCTCGTTTGTCACAAAATGTCACGGTTTTCTGAACCCCTCCCCCCCCCCCTAAAAGCGTGACATAATTAATGAATGCTGCCTTAAATCCCAAACAAAACCATTCAAAAACCTTCAAAATTCCCATGGCAACCATCAAAGTGTGAATCGAATAAACCGCCATTTAACTGATGAATTAAGCAGCAATTACTTCAGATTGTATTAAATGTATGATTTTGTAATCTATCACTCGAATCACTTAGATTGACATAACATCTCGCAACCCTGCACAAATATTGAATTCCTTGAGCATTTATATCCAACCCAGAAAAAGTCATCGGCTTAAAAAATATGGCTTCCGCATGTACGAAAAAAAAACGAAACAAACCAAAACAAAAACCACAATCTTCCATACTGATGAATCGGTACAGTGGGCCGAAAGCCCACAAAATTCCACAACACTTCTGATAGCGAGTGCGGCCGAGGAAGACGAGAGAAAGAAAACATTGGAAGGGAAGCAAAAACAATCATCGTGTTATCGCTGACAGCACGTCTGCCGCAGAGAAAGCGCTTTTCTTATTTTCATTTAGCTTTTCCTGTTTTGCGGTAGTGCGGCAGTGGATGCGTTTCTCTTTTCCTTTATTTTTTTTGGGTATTCGGGGTGTGTGTTTGTTTTTATCGGGAGCCAACCAAGGTTTGATTGCACTGAAAGAAATCTTGGAAATTGAAATAACTTACATTTGGGATCGTAAATTTTCTATTTCAAATTAAGGGCGGAAGTACCCGAAGCCGAATCAATGGAAAATTGATTTCTTTTGTCTGTCTTAATCTATAGGCTTATGCTTAAAATAAATATTTTAAAAACTGGAGGGCTGGGTTTAAAAATTGTGGAAGATATGCCACTTGAATGTAGTGACCGCAATCTTTAAACGTTTCAATGCTTTCTCGAAACCATGTTTTTCAAATTTGTGTAAGTGATTACGAAAAAAGTAGTAAACCGAGTTTTTTCATCCTGCATTTACTTTGAAGGGCCTCAAAAACTACTCTAGATAGACTACGGACATGAAGAAAATAAGCATTTTAGACCATTTTTGACTTGGAAATAATCAACCGAAATTGCAAAAATATTTTTTTTAAAGTGGGTTTTTTTTTTTTTTTTGTGCACTCCCCAAAAAACGAAGCCCATTTAAAATAAAAAAACCCTCTCGAGTTAAAAAATGTTGGGTCTTAGGATTTCTGTGTGAAAGTGAAAGTGGCGGCTTGGAAAATTTAGGCCAATTTCTAAAGATTGGACTCGGAAAAAATGCGACATTTTGTTTTGGGTGTAACTTTTTATCGCGTGGGTTAAAACTAATGAAATTAATTTGGGGTAGTACTAGTTTAGAGTGTTATATTTATGTGTGCAAAATAATATTGCGATCTGTCAAGTAGCTTTCAAGATGCATTCGAAACAAGAAAAGCTACGCCAGCAAATCTTGGGCGCGGTGATCGATAATCCAGGTCAGTCGCACAGATGGATCGGCTAAAGGCTTGGAATCCACCATTCCACCGTGTCCTGCGTTGTGAAGATGTTTCAGGAGACGAAGACCATCGAGCGGCGCGCTGGAAGCGGCCAAAAACCGAAAACGGAATACCCAGAGAAGGCATGGAAGATAAGGCAGTACCCGAGACGTGGCCAAAAAAGTCAATTCGTCGAAGTGGTCCGTTCAGCAGACCATGAAGCGGGCTGGACTACGTGTTTTTAAGGTCAGGAAGGCGCCGAACAGGACTGACAAGCAAAACACGGTGGCCAAATTGCGTGCGCGGAAGCTGTATCGTGAGTGGTTGGTCAAGCCAGGCTGTGTCGTCATGGGCGACGAGACATATATCAAGGCGGACACCAAACAACGGCCTCGAGTTTTTGGTCGGTACGTCCCGCATGGAGGTTCCGGAAAAGTTCCGGAAGAGAAAGATGGACAAATTCGCGAAGTACCTGGTGTGGCAGGCGATCTGCGAGTGCGGACGGTACAGCAAGCCGTTCGTTACAACCGGCACAATAAACGGGCAGATTTATCGAGAGGAATGCTTGCAGAAGCGCTTGCTGCCCTTCCTCCGCTCTCACCGTGGTCCCACGCTGTTCTGGCCGGATCTTGCTTCGTGCCATTACGCCAAGCCTGTAATGGATTGGTACGAAGCGAAGGGCGTTAATGTGGTCCCGAAGGAGGCGAACCCGCCAAATACACCAGAACTTCGTCCGATCGAAAAGTTTTGGGCGATAATGAAGAAGAAGTTGAGGAAAAGCGGATAAACATTCCAAACCGATGGAGCTTTGAAGAAAAACTGGGAAAAATTGTGTAAGGAAGATGGACAAAGCCTCGCCCAAGATCTCATGAGCAGTGTTAAGAGAAATGTACGAGCATTCAGCTCTGGGGAGGAAATTCAATAAATAAATTAATCCAAAATATAGCTACTATATAGTTATTTAATCCCTGAAAATTTGAGAAGTATCCGATTTAAAATAAATATTTGGTGATCATTTTTGTCTGTCTCATTCTTTCCGAGTCCAGTCTTTATGTCATTGCCGACAAGATCATCGGGATCCACCAAAAATCAACTAATTTTTAATTTTTCATAATGTAAAAAATGTATTTTATTTTCTTCAAACGTTGCCTCAAATAAATATGATATCAATCAACCGTTTTTATTTTCCCAAAAATAAATCCCAAAAAAGTACTTTTTTCGGCCACTACGGGTATTTCATCCCTCAAATGTTCCGAAACAGGTGAAGTCGCGTCCGTTTATCCTGAGTTGCAGCAGTTGTCAGCAGATTGCACCATCAGAACTTTTGTATCTTATCTCACCTAACCAGTCAGACTACGGCCTGCATGCAGAAGTTGTCTCTAAATAACACGGTCCATGGCTGCACTTCCTTAGCCTCGCAGTCTGCGGTGGGTCTGTAGGTCGCTTGCGATTTGATCGATCCACCGAGCTGTCGTGAATAGCAGAGCTAAGAGAAGACGTCCAGTCCGGTTGACGGTTTACTTGTATTGAGTTTATTTCTATATTAAACATCTTAAGGCTACTAGGATTGGGTTGCTTCATCGTTAGCACCCCTCCTCAAACAAATTGTGGTTTATTATGGATCTAAATACATCTACAGCGCTTCTGGAAAGGTGTCGTAGGCAAACCTTTGGTTAGCAGGTCAGCTTGTTGTTCACCTGTTGAGATTTACAGAACTTCTTCAACGGAACAAACTCACGTACAAAATGGAGTTTGACATCAGTGTACTTCGGTCGCTTCGAAAGCACAGCAGATTCCCTAATAGCTATGGTGGATTGATTGTCCTCGTAGAGTAGGGGTGGCTTTGCTTCAAGTACTCCCATTTCAGCCAAGACCTTTCGACTCCAAATAGCCTCGCATGCTGCATCTGCAAGAGCAGAACGTTCCGCTTCAGTCGATGACAAAGATACGATGCTTTGCTTCCTTGTACTCCAGCAAACTGTGGCTCGATACAGCTAGAACAGGATCCACGAAGTCGACGCCTATCGTTGATATCCGTGGCCCAGTTTGCATTCGCAAAACCGATCACTTGACGATTTGGAACGGTTGTTCGTTGATACACCAGTTCGTAATCAGCCGTCCCACAGTGGGCAAGAACTGATGAAAACTAAGGAAAAAATCTGTAACTTTTGTCGCTTTTAAGCGCGGCTTATAAACAAGGCCATTTCCGCTTGGAAATTGTCTAGTTAATTGAATGGAACTGATTTCAATCACCGCACGGATATGGTTGTGGAGTTATAGAGCTTATTTTACCCCACTTCCCCTTATATTATTGAATAATTCAAATATATCTTTGCACGGAGTCACTCAAGATCAACAAAATAGTGCTAATCCCATGTGAAATTTCCTGGAAAACCGAATAAAGGTTGTTTCAACCACCGCACGGCTCTGTGAACGAAGATATGGCTGGTTTCACCTCACTTCCCCTAGTATTCTTGATTAGTTTATAGATATCTTTGCTCCGACTTGCTCAAAATCAACAAAGTAGAATTAGTCCTATGTGAAATTTTCTGGAGAATTGAATACAGGTTGTTTTAACCACCGCACGGCTTTGTGAACGAAGATATGGCTGGTTTTACCCCACTTCTCCTTATATTATTGAATAGTTTATAGATATCTTTGCACGGAGTTGCTCAAGATCAAAGCCGTGCGGTGGTTGAAACAACCTATATTCAATTCTCCAGAAAATTTCACATAAGACTAGTTCTACTTTGTTGATTTTGAGCAAGTCAGAGCAAAGATATCTATAAACTATTCAAGAATACTAGGAGAAGTGGGGTAAAACCAGCCATATCTTCGTTCACAGAGCCGTGCGGTGGTTGACACAACCTTTATTCGATTCTCCAGGAAATTTCACATGGGATTAGCACTATTTTGTTGATCTTGAGTGACTCCGTGCAAAGATATCTATAAATTATTCAAGAATATAAGGGGAAGTGGGGTAAAATAAGCTTTATAACTCCATAACCATATCCGTGCTGTGAAACCAGTTCCATTCTATTTCCCAGACAATTTCCAAGTGGAAATGGCCTTGTTTATAAGCCACGCTTAAAAGCGACAAAAGTAACAGATTTTTTCCTTAGTTTTCATCAGTTCTTGCCCACTGTGCGTCCCCTGCAGGTACCTTAACATCCTTTCGGCGTGTATCCAATGATCTTCTCCCGGGTTGCTTTGGAACTGGCTGAAGTAATTTACTGATGCACTGAGATCCGGTCTGGACGTAACCATTAAATAGGTGAGTCATCCTATCAGATCCTGGTACGGCTTGTCCAATTTCTCTTTCTTCTCGTTCTTCCGAAGTTGCAGGCTTACCTTACCTTACCAATCAGACTAAGGCCAGTGTGGCCTCTGCTGTACACAGAAGTCGTTTCCATTGTAATCGGTCCATGGCTGTACCTCGCCAGCCTCGCTGTCTGCGGAGGGTCCGCAGGTCGCCTTCTACTTGATCAATCCACCTTGCTCGTTGCGCGCCTCTTCTTCTTGTTGTTGCAGGCCCGTCCATCGGAGTTGATACAGGCTTGCAGTGCTCCATTTCGAATCGCTTCAAAATTTATTTTTTGTAGTGCTCCATGTCACGATTGATCTTCAACCCCAGGAATATCGTTGCCTCGCCCATGTCTTGCATCGAAATTCCCACTTCAGCAAACAAAGCAGTGTCCTAATTATTAAGGTTCTCAAGATATAGCATATTTAACCTGCAGGCTCATATACACACTAACGTCACACAGTGCGTGAGTTCCGAACATATGGGACTACCACTCGGTAGGACTTGGCCACTGGTACAAGTTTGCTGAAGAAAATTTGGTCCTAACTAGTAAGGCTCTCGAGATTTAGTAATCACAAACTGGAAGATTATATGCACACTAGCACCGTGTAGTGACCGAGTTCCGAACTTGAGTGACCACCTCTAGGAAGGGATTGGCCACTAGGACAAGTTCACTGAAGACTGATTTGTCCTAACTGGTGAGGCTCTCGAAACTTCCTAGGATGAAACCAATTACCCTTTATCCCAACGCATAACAGCACTCATATTAAGTAAATCGAAAGTAAAGCGCCTCTAGCGGTGAAATTCTCAATTGAAACGGAATCCAATGACACAGATTCATTGATCCAACTCCGTACAACAATTCTGCTGAAGACTGTAGATCTTTATCACTTGAAACAACTGAGATAGATCTCATTTCCCCCAATTAGTGAAAATCTCATAAGCTGCAGTTAGCGATCCTTACGGTTTGCCCGAAAAAAACGAAACCGTAGAAATTGAGACCGTAACGAACGAAACAGAAACGATCGGTACCCGACTGTACATCTTAAAGCCTGTCCACGTTAAATTTCGGACACTTTTCGTTAAGGGTAGATTTTGAATTATTTCACGGATCGCTGAAATGTTTCACTAATATGACAGCAGAAACTCTCCACTCTACAGGGTGCGGCAGAAAATAATGCGAAAATGTTCAAACTTGAGTATTGGGTAATTCGTGTAGCTAGTGACTAATTTCGGTCAAAAGTGTGTTTGTTTATGTTTACTTTCAAGTGCTGCATCCAAATATTCTATTTGTTTTATTGCAAATTCGTTAAAATGTTCGCGAAAG